>PVJN01048750.1:0-15483 GCA_004026805.1 Lasiurus borealis
GAGTGTGGGGTCGATGCTGCGCGGCCCGAAGTCGGCGAGCCCCACGGGCCCGTCCTGGTCCCGCCGCCGGGTCAGCGAGTCGCTGTGCGGCGACGACACCATGAAGTGACCGCTGTGGATGACCTGCGAGCGCAGCAGCCCGCCCGCGCTGCGGCGGGCGCCCGGGTCCTCCGAGTCGGAGTCCGAGTCCGAGTCGGCGCCGGGGACCACCCGTGGGCCCTGCAGGCCGGCGGCCAGACCTGCCAGCGCCCCGGCCGTGGCCATGGCGGCGATCCCTGGCCCGGGCGCGCTGCAGCCGCCGGCACCGCTGCGGGGCCGGGCAGCCTCATTAGCATCGCCCGGCCCCTGGGTCCCCGTAGGTCGCTCGGCGGGGCGGGGCCGCCGGGCGGGGCTTGAATGAATAGGAAACACTACGCAGGTGCGGGCTGCGGAGCTCCTGGGTCTGCAGTTTGGGGCAGGAGGTGGTTCCTGCCTTCCCGAACGCCTTTCCTTGGACTGTGACCATGTGGAGTCTTGGCAGAACTGCCCCTACTTCACCCCAAATGGGTTTCCGGATTTGATGACCAGCCATGCACTCCTGATCCTGAGAGCACCTCAGCGCCTGGGGTTCCTCCAGCTTCTAGAAAGGACTTCCCGTGAAGCCCCATCACCTAACTACAACCCTCTTCCCTCTGATCGCCCAGCTCGCATTCAGCCCCTCTCAGTCATCCACACAGCTGGACGCACCCACCTCTCAGAAGGCTTGTGTGGCCTGGTCCACTGGAAGGTCTCAGGACCCCCAGTTGCCATTAGGGTCATCACTGCACCTGCACAGAGCCCTAGAGGGTTACCGGAGTGTGAATCCTGCGGGGCCAAGCGGGGTCAGTCCCAGGGGTGATGGGTGATGGCTGGCAAGGAGGAGCCTTGTCACCGTCCCCTGGATATCCCCCCCCCCCCGGCAGGCCATCTCCTCCCACCCACCCGAGGTCCCTCTTATGTTCCTGTTTCTGAAGTTCCTCCTCTTACCCTGAGGGCGAAAACCAGGATACTGGTCTGAGGCATTCATACCTGTCACCTCTTTGGCACCTTTAACGATCCCTAGAGGTGGAGTTCTTGCCCACTTTCATAGGACACCAGAGTCCATAGAGTGGAAAATCCCCCAGAACTCGCAGAGGAATTCCAGACTTCCTCTGGGGAGCAGGGATAGGCTGGAGGCAAATGCTCACCCACTCGGGTTTTGACAAAGATGTGGCTTACATGTGGTTACATAAATAAGGTGGTTTCTTCCATGGCAGGGCCCCAAAGCTCCCACAATCAAATGATAGTGCCCCTGGCCCGGCTGGAATCATTACCGAAACGCTGCTCACAGACCAGCCGTTCCACCCACCTAAGTCCCTTGGCTGGGTACCCTCTGTCCCTGTCCCTGCCAAACAGTCACCTCATGTTCCCAGGAGCCCCAGCTGCTCTCCTCCGATGATTCCCTGATGTTCCCTGTGGGAGGTGCCAGCTCCCTGCACATCCCTATCAAATTCTGGGGGCCTCAGGTACCAACCTCAGCCTTCCTCCTCTGGGGAGAGAGCCATCCCTCAGAGGCCCTTTTGGGATCCTTGGCACAGAGACCAACAGGGTCATTACTTATGCTTTATGCACCTGTCTGGCTTCTTCCCTGAGCAGTGGGCCATGAGGCAGGACTGTGTCCCAGGCTCTCTGAACCCCCACACTGGGTACCCAGGGATGTGGGGAATGCTTGGGGCAGGCCATGATGTTAAGAGGAGCTGGTGGCCACTGTGGGAGGTCAGGGGTAGGAAGCAGGGCCCCTTGGAATCTTCTAGCTTCAGGGGCTCTGGCTTAAGCAGAGACCTGAAATGATCCTTACTCTACCCATAATTTTGTGAATGAACCTGGGCAAATCTCTGTCTTACTCAAGGCTACTCCAAGACCGGCTCTTCCATCCACCTATGTCCCTTGGCCCTGTGTCTCCACTTAAAAAATGGGAAGTTGAATTCGGTGACTTCCAGGGTCCTACATCTTTCACTCCCTCTGGTTCTAAGTCTCTGCTCTCAATATCCTCGGCTCACTCCCCATGCTCCCCCAGGCCTCCTGTCTCCAGGAGAAAATATCCCAGTCGAATGAATCCCTTCCTTTCAAGAGACTGTCCCTCACCCTATGCTCCTTCCCTTCTAAGCCACCAGTTGCCCCCTAACAGGCATTTGCACCCCATTTCTGCCCTCCTCGGCCTGATAGCACCTTTGGAGACCTAAGAACTGAAAAGAAAAAACAACTCCTGGGGTAAAAACACTAAACTGTACAATTCGTGCATCGAAGTTCACAAATTCTGATGTCTCTTATGACTACACCTTCAATTAAAATTACATGTAAAATTCCCCCCCAACATTGCTGGTGCTTTGGGTGTGATCTTCATCTGCCTTGGTCAGCCGCCCCAGCCCATCTGTTTGGCCATTAAAGGCACTGTCTTTCAACACTTTCAGCCATCATCTCTAACCCCACTGCAGTAAGTAACATTGCCTCCATTTCACAGGGGAAGAAGCAGGCTCATAGAGGGATACACTTGGTCCCCAACTAAGCAAGGGCAGAACCAGGCCTGATTCTGAGTTCCAGCCTCCTTCACCCATGAGGCTGTGGCCCTCTCCTTTTAAAAATGGTTCTAACCACAGAACAACTGGAGAAGTCAAACCAGCTGGTGGTACCAGGGGCCTGGCATGCCTGGCAGTGGGCACAGCTGGTTCAGGGTGTTTTTGCCCAGATGACAGCACAGGCTTGTATGAGCTGACCTCGCTCACCCTCTTCCTTCCTTTCCCATTTGGCCTCTATCTCCCTCTGCTCAGTGTTTATAGCTTCTCACTACACATGAGGCTCATTCAGGGCCATGAAGATGCAGGACAAGGTCCTGTCTGGGTGTAAAAACTGCTTGTGTCAGTGATCCTGCCTGACACCATACCCTGTCTGTCTCCCAGACTTTTTTTTTTTTTAATTCTCACCTGAGGATGATTTTTAAAAAAAAATAATTTTAGCCGAAACCGGTTTGGCTCAGTGGAAAGAGCGTCAGCCTTCGGACTGAAAGTCCCAGGTTCGATTTTGGTCAAGGGCATGTACCTTGGTTGCGGGCACATCCCCAGTAGGGGGTCTGCAGGAGGCAGCTGATCAATGTTTCTCTCTCATCGATGTTTCTAACTCTATCCCTCTCCCTTCCTCTCTGTAAAAAAAAAATCAATAAAATATATATATTAAAAAAAATTGATTTTAGAGAGAGAGAGAGGAAGGGAGAGAGAAACATGGATTAGTTTCCTTCCATACAAGCCCTGAATGAGGATCAAACTCACAACCTAGTATGTGCCTTGATCGGGAATCTAACCTGTAAGCTTTCGGTGTATGGGACAACACTCCAACCCAACTGAGTCACCTAGCCAGGGCTGTCTCCCAATCTTAGTTTCAGGGATTTGTCCCCCAAACTGCCCCTCCATGTCAGGAAATCTCAACCGTCTTAGAAGCATCACAACCCTTGTTCAAATACAACTCTAATTTCATTCCGCTCTGCGTTCACCATAAGTGGTGCACATACTTCTCTTTCCACTAGATGGCAAATTCCCTGTAAGTGAAAAACACATCTATTTCATTCTATAGACCCTTTTCCTCTCAAGTGCAAATGAATATTTGTGGAATGAATGAGTTTATATTATATCTACCTACTTACCTACTAAGCTGCTCTATTTATCCATACACACACCCATGCAGATAACATTTATTAAGTGTATATTATGTGCCTGTCCCAGTACAAAGTATTTCACTTTTGCAAAAGTTAAGAAATATTCTGCCGAAACCGGTTTGGCTCAGTGGATAGAGCGTGGGCCTGCAGACTGAAGGGTCCCAGGTTCAATTCCGGTCAAGGGCATGTATCTTGGTTGTGGGCACATCCCCAGTAGGGGCGTGCAGGAGGCAGCTGATCGATGTCTCTCTCATTGATGTTTCTAACTCTATCCCTCTTACCTTCCTCTCTGTAAAAAAATCAATAAAATATATTAAAAAAAAGAATATATTCAGGCCCTAACCGGTTTGGCTCAGTGGATAGAGCGTTGGCCTGTGGACTGAGGGTTCAATTCTGGTTAGGGACATGTACTACCTTGGTTGCTGGCATGTCCCCAGTGAGGGGCGTGCAGGAGGCAGCTGATTGATGTTTCTAACTTTATCTCTCTCCCTTCTTCTCTGTGAAAGATCAATAAAAAATATATATTTTTTAAGAAGAAATATTCAGAACTTTAAAAATCCATAGAGATAAGTAGTAGATTAGCAGTTGCCGGGGGTTGGGTGTGGAGATATGGGGAGTGACTGCTAATGGGTATGGAGTTTTCTTTATGGTGATGAAAATGTTGTGGGATTAGATAGTGGTGATGGTTGCACAACTTTGTGGATATACTAAGATCAGCTGAAAAGGAATTAATTTTATATGTGTATTATATCTTAGTAAAAAATAGTACTTTATTTTATTTTTTTAAATGTATTTTTTATTGATTTCAGAGAGGAAGGAAGAGAGAGAGAGATAGAAACATCAGTGATGAGAGAGAATCATGGATCGGCTGCCTCCTGCACCCCCCACACTGGGGATTGATTCCACAACCCGTGCATGTGCCCTGATGGGAAATTGAACCATGACCCCCTCGTTCATAGGTTGACGCTCAACCACTGAGCCACGCCGGTTGGGCAAAAATAGCACTTTAATACACAATTTCATTTGTTGGTAATCTTCTCAACTGTGTATATATGTGTGTGGGTATTAGTATTTTTATCACCATTTTACAGAAGGAAAAACTGAGGCTCTGAGAGGTGAAGTGATACAATAGGTTGTTGTGAGAATTAACTCTAAGCAGCTAATACTTATGGGGCTGAACATAATTGGTCTATGTTGTCTTCATAAGAGCCCCATGGTTTCCGACCCATTTAGTAGACAAGGAAACTGGCTTTGCTGAAAGTTTCAAGGTTAAAAGAGAACTGACATTCAAACACAGGCAGTCTGATGCCAACCTGCCCTACAAGCACCTGCCTTCTTAAGTTAAAGGGATTAGCAATCATTTGTGGGGATATGAGCGAGCGTCATCCCGTGCACCACTGCCACTGCCACTGTAACTTGGCACAAGCACTTTGGAAAAGTGTCTTTCAGTGTCTACTAGAGCTGAATGTCTACACATCTTCTGACCCAGCAATTCCACAGAAATGTGTATACACGTGCACCAAGACAGGTGCAAGACTACTCAGAGCAACATTATTCTTATTAGTCAATATGGAAAACAACCCAAATGTCTATTAACAAGCGAGTGGATAAATACACTGCAGTAAAATCACACCATAGAGCCCTAACCGGTTTGGCTCAGTGGATAGAGAATCAGCCTGCAGACTGAAGGGTCGCAGATTCGATTCCCGTCAAGGGCATGTACCTTGGTTGTGGGCACATCCCCAGTAGGGAGTGTGCAGGAGGCAGCTGGTCGATGTTTCTAACTCTCCCTTCTTCTCTGTAAGAAATCAATAAAATATATATGTTAAAAAAAATCACACTACAGAATATTAATACAGCAATGAGAGTGAACACTCCTCAACCAAATGCAACCATATGGATAAATCTCACTGACAACATGTTGAGCAAAAGAAGCTTGAAATGGGAGTGTTTATGCTGTATGATTTCACTTATAAAAAGCTCCAAAACAGCTAATCTATGGTGTTAGGAGTCAAGATGTGTACAGGCTGGGTGACTATAAGGGATTAAAAGGGTTTCTGGGGTGCTGCTAACATTTTGTTTCTTTATCTGAATTCAGGTTACATGAGTGTGTTCCCTGTGAATACATATGATGTGCATACTTTTTAATGTGCGTGTTAGATAAATACCTTTTTAAAGAGAAGCCAGTTTTCACATGCACACACATTTACAACCAGGAAGCCTGGTGGGAAGGAGGGGTCGCTGAGTGAATTGAAAAAGTAGAGATGGGGAAGGTGGATGAGAGTGAGAGAGAATTCTTAGCTGTGTCTCAGTTTCTACCTTGGTGAAATGGGTGAACAAATCATGAAGAAAAAATGGATAAATATGACTGCATTAGAATGAGGAAAATGGATTGATATATTTTTCATATCATAGTAGTTGTTCTATAAAAATATAGGTCTCCTTTGGATGGTGTGGCTCAATTGGTTGGAGTGTGGTCCTGTGCACTAAAGTTCTGGGGTTCAATTCTGGTCAGGGCACAGGGCGAGGTTTCAGGTTCAGTCCCCTGCGTGGGGCATAGGCAGGAGACAACTGATTGATGTCTTTCCTCTCTCTTTCTTTCTCTCTCTCTCTCTCCTCTTTCCCTTCCTCCTTCTCTCTCTTAAAAAAAAAAAAAAGATCCAAGCATATTAGGAATTAAAACACACACACACACACTTTCCTTTGTAAGAACACTCATTCCTGGCTTGTCACTCAGTGGTTAGAGCATCAGTTCGAGGACTTGAAGTGTCACGGGTTCGATTCCTTTCAAGGGCACCTACCTCATACTTTGGTTGCAGGCTCGATCCCAGCCCAGTTGGGGCACATGTGGGAGGCAAAAAAATCCATGTGTTTCTCTCACATCAATGTTTCTCTCTCTCAGTCTTTCCCTGTCCCTTCCACTCTCTGAAAAGCAATAGAAAAAATATCCTTGGGTGCTTGGGTGAGGATTAACAACAACAACAAAAAGCACACTTTACATTTATAGACTGTCTTCTTCTACATTTATGTTTGGTGATACTATAGAAGTAGCAGTCAGATAGTTTATACATTTTTAAATTATGAAAATACCAAATTAAGAAGAAAGTCCTGTGTATACTATCTCTGATACCAATTGAGAACCATTGATCATTGTGCTCTGAGATTGTGAGAATGGAGAGGGAGGGAAAAGCAGGGAAGACAGAGGAAGAAGCACAACAGAGTGAAGCTCGCATGAGTATCCAGCCATCTGTCTACCCATCATTCATCTTTCCACCTTTCAGTATATTTACTCATTTTCCTATCTATCCATCCATTCTCTAATAGTCAATCTGTCCATTCATCTCCTGTCTATTCATTCATAATCTGTTAACCCATCCATCCATCTCTTCTTCCATCCACTCAGTCATCTATCCATTTCCTACTGATGTGTCCATCTGTCCCTGCATCCTTCCATCTATTCATCTATCTAACCTTCCATTTTTTCATCCATCCCCCACACCCACTCATCTATTCATTCAGCATATGTATTAACTGCCTGCTGGTATCAGGTCCTCAGTTAAACCAGGAATGGGTGTGTAGGGGGATGCTCAGATACTTATGATTTCTGCTTGCAAGCAACTCAGCAGAGGAGAGTGAGCCACCAGTGATTCATTCTCAGAGTGACTCATTCACCAGGTTTAGCCAATAAAACCACCAGTCTCATGCCCTTGTCCGAAATAGTACCCAGCACTGTGGAAGTTTAGTGGAGGAGGACTGACGTGCAGCCTGGGAGTATGCTTGAAGAGGGTATGCTTGAAATGGACCTTAAAAGACAGAGCAGGCCCTAGCTGGTTTGGTGTAGTGGATAGAGTGTTGGTCTGTGGATTGAAGGGTCTCCGGTTTGATTCTGGCAAAGGGCACAAGCCTGGGTTGTGGTGGATCCCCAGTAGTGGGTGTGCAGGAGGCAGCCAATGATTCTTTCTCAACATTAATGTTTTTCCCTCTATCTCCCCTTCCTTCCTCTCTGAAATTAATAAAAATATATTTTAAAAAATAAATAGGAGCTCTTATGAGTATTCTTTAAAAAAAAAAAGACAGAGCAGGAGTTAGACGTGCAGAGAAAGGAGAAGGTATTCTGAGAGGGAACTGCAGGGGCAAAGGCAGGGCTAGGGAACTGATGAGTGCTAAGCCATTCAACTGGCTGATGTGAGAGCAGGGTGCCAAACGCCTTTGTAGCTCCATGCTTTCTGGACCCCCCCTCAAAACCCTCTCTTAAGCCTGTTTCCAGGGCATTGAGACATCTACACCAGTCCCACTCAAAGTGTGGCCCATAGATTACTGCCAGGTTATGGATTCTCTTAACCCAGTGGTTGGCAAACTCATTAGTCAACAGAGCCAAATATCAACAGTACGATTGAAATTTCTTTTGAGAGCCAAATTTTTTAAACTTAAATTTCTTCTAATGCCACTTCTTTAAAATAGACTTGCCCAGGTCCTGGTATATTGGCCCACTCAAGGGGCCAAAGAGCTGCATGTGGCTTGTGAGCCATGGTTTGCCGACCACTGTCTTAACCAATCAATGACAAAATACATTAATTGAGTGGTTAGAAATATATAATTTTTTAAAAATATATATTTTATTACTTTCTTACAGAGAGGAAGGGAGAGAGATAGACAGTTAGAAACATCGATGGGAGAGAAACATTGATCATCTGCCTCCTGCACGCCCCCTACTGGGGACATGCCTGCAACCAGGATACATGCCCTTGACCAGAATCGAACCTGGGACCTTTCAGTTCGCATGCCAATGCTCTATCCACTGAGCCAAACCAGTTTTGGCTAGAAATATATCATTTTAATAGAGTAATCTGATATCTGTTGAATATAATAATAAAATATTCAGCTTTTAGTTTGCCTACTTTTTCAGTTTGATTTTTCTAGTAATTCACTTTTTAAAAAAAATATATATATATATTTTATATATATATAAAATCATTGTGCTCTAATAGATAGTTAGAAACATCAATGAGAGCTGAAACTGGTTTGGCTCAGTGGATAGAGCATAGGTCTGAGGACTGAAAGGTCCCAGGTTCAATTCTGGTCAAGGGCATGTATTCTGGTTTCGGGCACATCCCCAGTAGGGGGCGTGCAGGAGGCAGCTGATCAATGTTTCTAACTCTCTATCCCTCTCCCTTCCTCTCTGTAAAAAATCAATAAAATATATTAAAAAAAAAAAGAAGAAACATCGATGAGAAAGAAACATGTTCTATCCACTGAGCCAAACCAGTCAGAGAAACTAGTAATTCACTTTTTAAAAAATGTTTTTATTGATATTTAAGAAAGAGAGGAAGGAAAAAAGAGAAAGAGAAACATGGATTGGCTGCCTCCTGCAGGGCCCTCCTGGGGATGGAGCCCACAAGCTGAGCATGTGCCCTGACCAGGAATTGAACTGGGGACCTCTTAGTTCATGGGTTAACACTCAACCATTGAGGCACAATGGCAGGGAACATCATCCCCATTTTGTAGCATGACTGGCCCAGGTTCTCACACACGGTAGATGGCAGGGCTAAGATTTGAACCTGAACTGACACCACTTCAGGCAGCCTTCCATGAGCTCCTGCCTAGGCTAGGCTGAGCTGGGGGTGGTGGAGGGGGAAGGCCTTGGAGAGGAATAAAGAAGCAACTGGAGAAAGAACAGCAAACAGGGTGGGAGCTAGTAGTGTCCAGGGCTTGTCCTAGAGTGTCTGTGGGAGCTAGGGGCACTAAGGAAAATGGCCTGAGGGTCATCCTGGGCTTACCCAGGTGTTCCTAGAAGAACTAGGCCAGGCCAGGCCCCAGATCTCTGTTTGGAAACAAGTAATGGGGCTAAACCCAGGCCCAGCCCACTCTCCATCTTCATCCCTTCTCCCTCCATCAGGTAGCTGGTGAATTTCCTGAGGCCAGGGCCTTGGCCCATCCATCTGTGCTCCTAAAGCCTGCCCAAAGTTTAGCCAACAAAACCACCAGTCTCTTACCCTTGTCAGGAACCACAGCACTTTCAGACACTTTCTTCTCTGTCCCTCAGGGAGACTAATGAACCAGGATTATGGTCACTACATGTCATTGACAAGGAAACAGGCTCAGAGAAGTTAAGTTACTTGAGGTCACATGGCAAGTAATCTAAGGCTCTAAATCCTTTTTGACTAGTATAGTTAAACTAGAGACCTGGTATATGGATTTGGCCAAAACTGGCTCTCTGACATCCCCTGAGGGGTCCTGAATTTCGAGAGGGTGCAGGCCTGGCAGAAGGACTCCACCAGTGTGCACGATCGGGACCACGGGAGGACCCCAGGGCATGTTCGGCCCATCTTGCCTGATGGGCAAGGACCCCAGCAGCAAGCTAACTAACTGGTTGGAGAATCTGCCCCTGGTGGTCAGTGCACTTCATAGTGACTGGTTGAATGGTCAGACACTTAGCATATTAGGCTCTATTATATAGGATAGTAAGAGAAGATGAAAGCCCTTCCCATGGGGCCCTGGGGTTCAGCCCATAGTGGAGTGGGAGTGTGGTGGGTTGGTGGCAGAGTTATCCGTCTAGAAACATCCCCTTCTCCAGCACTTTGGCTTCTTCCTTAACACCCCATCCCAGCACTGGATGGTTTGGCTCAATGGTTGGAGCATTGGTCAGCAGACCCAAGAAAGGTCCTGGGTTCAATTTCTGAACAAGAGCACATAACTCGGTTGTAGGTTTGATCTCTAGCCCTGGTTAGAGATGCGTGTGGGAAGTAGCCAATCAATGTATCTCTCTCTCATCGATGTTTCTCTCTCTTTCTCTTTCTCCCCTCCTTCTCCCTCCCTTCCATTCTCTCTAAAAATAAATAGAAAAAATATCTTGGGGTGAGAATTAAAAAAAAAAAAAAACACACCCACAAAAACATCTCAGGACCTGACCAGGTAGCTCGGCTGGTTAGAACATTGTCCTGATACACCAAGGTTGAGGATTCGATCCCTGGTCAGGACACATATTAGGAATAAACCAAGTACTGTACATGAATGAGTGGGGGGATAAATCCCCCCTCTCTCTCATCAATAAATTAAAAATAATATTAAAAAAATTCCATCTCAAGTCAGGAAGAGGCAGATCTGACAACAGTCCTTACCCCTATTCTGTTAGTAGACAAGGAACATGGGCTTATATTTTTGGAGGACCATTTAGCAAAATCTATTACTCTAAAAATGTTGGTACCCTTTGACCCAAGTTAAATTGCAGGAATTTGTCCTATAAAAATATTTCCATATGTGTGCAAAGATGTGCAAGGATGTTCCTTGCAGCACTGTTTATAATACTGAGGAAAAGGAGTGGTTGAATAAATTTTGATAAATCCCCACAGTGGAATATTATGTAGCTGTTAACAACCTCATCTGTAAAATGGGGATAATAATAGTATTTACCTTTTACAGTTTTTATGAGAATTAAGTGAGTTAATACCTGCAAAGTGCTTAATAAATGCTCACTATCATTATCATATAGGTGTAGAACCTGGGAAAGGTAATTAAGATGCAATGCTGATTGCCCAGCCAGTGAGGCTCAGTGGGTGAACATCAACCTATAACCAGGAGGTCACAGTTCAATTCCTGGTCAGGGTACATGCCCAGGTTGCAGGCTCGATCCCCAGTGTGGGGTGTGCAGGAGATCAATGATTCTCTCTCATCATTGATGTTTCTCTCTCTCACTCTTTCTCCCCCTCTCCTATTCGCTCTGAAATAAATAAAAAATATATTTTTAAAAAAGAATGCAATGCCGATTAAAAAATAAGTTACAATATATGAAGTGTGATCTCATTTGAGTAAAAATAAATAATAGAAAACATTCAATATAAAAAGAGAAGAGAAGACAAGTCTGGACATAGAGGCATTAAACTATAACACTGATGGTCTTTTGTGGAGTGGGTAACAGAAACATTCACTTTGCAAATATCTATAAATTTTAAAGGTGCATAATACCAGGGTATTGTTTTTGAAACCAGAAAAAGAAAAACCCTCCAAAAAAGTAAGAGAGAGAGAGAGAGAGGAGATAGTGGAGTAGATGATGGTATGGGAATCCCTTCTCCTCTTTCTGAAGACCCCAAAGTCCAGAGATCAGACCTGTCTGAGCAATAGGAATGTCTTTCTATTTGGCTAGCCTGACCCTAGGGAAGGTGAGGGTGCAGCTCTCCACGCCAGCATACCTGGCACTCATTCTCATTCTGTGAAGATGGGAGGGGCGAGGCTTCTCTTTATGGCCCAAGGAAGGCCCAAGGGGCTGGTTCATCAGAGTCCCATGGGTCAGGCAAGCCAGGCAGCCTCTCTGGGCCTCAGCTGCCCTCCCTGTAACAGGCAGAACAGCCCAGCCTCTCAGTATGTTGGAACAGCCTGGGAGGAGAATGAGCTATCAGTCTCACACAGGGCAGGAATGGGGGTCAACCTGGAGTTAGTGTTTCACCAAGAAGAGCTGTCATGCCAAGAGTCTGTCAGTCTGCAAGCATGTCCATGCCACTGTTTACTAGTATTTGCCAAACCATTCTCCAGTTCTCCAACACAAACTGGGTGTCCTCCAACTCAATTCAGTTCTGACACTCTCTACCTAGAGTTGGTGTCAGATCCCACAAGTTAATGGCTCAGTCCCACAACACTCCCCCCACTTCAGACCCCAATCACAAATTCAAGTTGTCATTCGCACTTCTGACCTACAGGCTATAGGGATCCCACAACCTCTTCCTCAGGTTTGATAATTTGCTAGAAAGGCTCAGGAACTCAGGCCAGAACCTTTCTTACATTTAAAAGTTTATCATAAAGGACACAACTCAGAAAAGCTGAAGGGAAACAATGCATAGAGAAAGGTATGGGGCGACAGGGATGCAGGGGGCCTTCATGCCCTCCCTAGGTCACTCTCTCAGCACCCCAATGTGCTCACCAGGACCCTATTTTGAGCCTTGCCCTGGATTGGAGGCCTGGGAGGAGACAGGGCAGGTCAAATGCTGAGATTAAGAGAACTTGGACAAGAGGGAAGCCTGGGATAGACCCAGGCCCCACCTATGACCTGACCAAGCTGACCCTGTAACATCATCCCCCCTGTAAAGAACCAGAGGCACCTTGCTTGAAGCGGGCCACCTGTCTTCCAGAGCATTGTGGTGTCCCATTTTTTAAAAAAGATGTTTTTATTTATTTCAGAGGGAAGGTGAGGGAAAGAGAGAGAGAAACATCAATGATGAGAATCATCCATTGGTTGTCTCCTGCATGACCCTACTATGGATTGAGCTCACAACCCACGCATGTCCCCTGACTGGGAATTGAACTGTGACCTCTTGGTTCATGGGTCAATGCTCGACCACTGGACCATACCGGCCAGATGTGGTGTCTGATTTTATTCTGTCCCTATCTCCACACTAGTGGCCCAGGAACAAGCCTCCCCATGTCACAGAGGGAGAGTCAGGCCCAGAGATAGGAAGTAATGTGTCCAAAGTCACACAGTCATACGCAGACAAGAACCCAAATCTGCTCAAACCAACCCAGGTCTGACTATAGCCTACACAACCACCAGGGTGGCCTCAGGGAACACAGGCGGGGGCAGGGTGCCTGGGAGCTGGAAGGAAATCCTGGCCTTCCCAGCCAGACCGGTGGAAGTGTCCTTCACCACTTCTCTAGCCTCTACCTGTTGGCTAGAAGCCTGGTGGTTGTGAACTACTTGGCTTTCCTGCCCCACTGTGACATCCGGCTTCTCCATGTCCAGTCAGGGAGAGCTCTTGGTCCTCGCCCCTGATCCAAGGGCACACCTGGAACCAGCTTCTCTCCTGGTTCTACTCTACACCCGCAGGGAACCTCCCTTCTGCCTTCCTGGGCCCACTCCGAGCTTCTTAGACCACAATTCAACCCCAGCCCGACCAGCGGGTTCCAGAGGCAGCAGGAACCTGTGTGCACTTCACCCTCTGCTCCTGGAAGGGCAGGTGGATGAACTCTTGAATTCTTGATCCGTTAGCCCTCTCTGGGGTAGAGCTTACCTCTGTCCACCTGACAGCTGAGCCTGAGTAAGGGTCAGGTCCACAGGAGTATTAACTCCTTCCCTCTTGCAGAGCCATAAAACTGCTCCTTCCCACTTGAAAGATGGGAGGTCTGACTTCCCTTGGGCTAGACACTTGCGCCCACCTGATACCCCCCATGTCTCTCACCTGGATTCTGTGCAATCTGCAAGTAGCATGGGTCCCACCTGGGACTGCAGAGTCCCCTGGGTTCCATGAGATGCTGGGCTGGCAGCTGCTCTCAGATGTCTTCTTTGCACCGGTGGCAGAGGGTTCTGTATGCTGTGCTGCAGAGATCCTGCTTTTAGTAGTGGGTGTGGATGTGGGCACTACCCGCCCCATCTGCCTGATGCCTGCTCAGGATGTCCTTTGCCCCCTAGATCTGGTGCCTCCTTCTCTCCTTAGCACGTGGGTGGCAGCTGCTCACGCTGCTGGCAGCCTGTGGAGCAGTCATGGCCCAGACCATGGGCCTAGGTGCCTGCCAATCCCTGTTTGGGACTTGCTCATGCCTACTCACCTTTTACCCCTTCTCTCTCCTGCTCCCAAACTCTGAGCTGGGTTTGAGAAGGGAGGAGCCACAGGTGTGTGGCCAAGCTCAAGTGGGCAGAGCCAGAGAGAGCGACAGCCTCCTGAGCCCCAGCCTAGCTCCAAACTTCACTCTAGTCCCCAGATCCCTCTCTTGAGCTCCTAGCCAGCTCACTGAACTCCATTCACTCTTGGAGCACCAGCTCCAAGATCCCTGCTAAGTCCCCTCCGGCATCTAAGTCTCTTCCCCATTTCCTATTCCCTGAGTAGTGTCCTCCTTCTCACTACTCCTGATGGAGCTCCCCGTCCCTGGCCACAGAGCATCTATCCTCCCTGAGCTCTCACACTCTCCTGGAACCCCTCTTTCTGACCTCCTTTCTCTACCCTTAGTCCCTCTCTCCTGCTAAGTCCCCTCTCTATTCTTGAACCCCCACCCTCACCCTACACCCTACAAAGGTTGCCATATTTCACAAATCCAGAATTTTCAGTTAAATTTGAATTTTGAAAAACAACAAATATTTTTTCATTTTTCATTTTATTAATTATTTATTTATTAAATCTTTATTATTCAGATTAACAAATATTTTTTAAATATAATTAAACCTCATGTAATATTTGGGCGTACTTATACTAAAGGATTATTCATAACATCTAAGTTTCTAATGTATTGAGCATCCTGCATTTACCTATCTATGTGTAGAACAGGGGCGGCAGGGAGATTTGGACAAGATGTTCTCTCTCCAGGGCCTCTCTCTTAGCTGCAGCTGCAGCCTGTGAAAAACCTTGAGCTGACCTGGAAGGGGGTCTGGATCCCTGGAAGAGTTTGCATTCCTTACAGAATAAGGGGAGAGCAAGGTGAAGATGGGGAGCAGGATGGAGGGAATAGCTGTGGTCATAGGGCCTTCACATCAGAGAAAGGCCAAGGGAAGAAGTTCTTTGAAGCGATCCAATGCCAGAAGGCTTGCTTCCTTGGGAGGAAGATTTCATGGTTACTTTGCTGCTGAGAAAGAAGGGTTAGATAGCCCCTGGTAGAAGGCTCCCCCCTTCCTCAAGGGAAGTTGGGGAGGCGTGGGGATTCCTTCATTTCAGGAAGTCCCTTGAAGATTAATTGAAAGTATCTGCCCCTTCACATAAGATTCTCTAGAGTGAGGGTGGAGTCTCATATTAACTTAACAAATCACGATCCCTTCTAGCTAACATCTGCCAGGCATTGGCTACTTGTCAGGGCTCCACCTACACCTC
>PVJN01048751.1:0-15447 GCA_004026805.1 Lasiurus borealis
GAAAAGTGTTAAGATGTTGATCCCTAGTGTAGAAGTTAGTGTACTTACTAGATAAAAGTACCATAATGATATTTATTAATATCAAAATAGGCTACATAATATAAGGACATCTATATTTGGAATCTTGTCAGATATATGTTATCTTTAAAAAATATGTAGACATTAAAATATATTATTAGCAAGCCACAATAAATTAATTTAAGCCAACAGCTGATTATAGTTTGAAATGTAAGTATTTCCCTAGATCCCCCAATGTGATTTCTCTTCTTCCCATTTAGATTGAAGCAATATTATAAAGTTTATCCTTGATGAGTTAAACATATATTATGAATACAATATATTGTATTTAATATGAATATGCAATATAAATATGATTGGTTTTATTTTCATTATTTTAATATCCTATCTAATAAAAAGGGACTATGTTAATTGACTGTCACATCATCACAAAGATGGCAACACCCACAGCCAATAAGGTGGGAATATGCTAAAGATGGCAGAGCCCACAACCACAAGGTGGCAGCACCAAGTCCCCTCAGCCCCACTAGGGCAGCAGATGGGTCTTGCCATTTCATAAGCCTGCCTTCAGAGTCCCCCAGTTCCACTAGCTGCCCAGGGCCAGCCTGAGGCACAGGCAAGCCTTGGATAGCAGCTGCATAGCTGCTCAGGACTGCTGAGGCTCAGGTAACCAGGGCCTGCCAAGGATTGCACTGCCAGCAGTTGTAGTAGCAGAGGTGTGATGGTGGAGTCACCTCCCCTGATCACCAGATCACCACCTGCCCCTGAGGGCAGGCTGAGTTGAGGGACCCCCCTCCAGTGCATGAATTTTCATGCATGGGGCCTCTAGTAATTTCATAATTAACTTAATTATTTTAATTTAATAATGTTAAGGGATCTGTAGGTCTTTAAGAAAATCTTATCTGCCCTGGCTAGGTGGCTCAGTTGATTGGAGTGTTAATCTATAGACCAAAGGTAGCAGGTTCAATTATCTGATAAGGGCATATACCTAGGTTGTGGATTCTATTCCTCTTCAGGGTGTACATGGAAGGCAACTGGTCAATGTTTCTCTCTCACATCAATTTTTCTCTCTCTCCCTTCCTCTCTAATATCAATAAAAAAACAAATAAACATATCAATAATACCCTTGGGTGAGAATTAAAAAATATTATCTACAATCAGAAATAAGATACTATTGTCAGAAAAAAAAATCACTTAACAATATCTTCACAAACACTACTTGAATATGCATTTTTTCTTCTAGAAAAGCTGAAATGATATTTTAATTGATTTGTATCATGATTAAGAGATATTGCTTGAACAAAATAAATGTGTAAAATGAAAAAGGCAGATGCTTATGGCAGAGTATCATGCATATTAGGCAGGTGAACAAGTTTTATCTATACTAATAGGAGCCCATCCCGCACGATATCATAAGATGGCCACTTCCAGATCATCACAAGATGGTTGCCCCCACATCATCACAAGATGGACACCACAAGATGGATGGCAGGGGATGGCAGTTGGGGGTGACTAGGCTTTTAGGGGAGGGTAGTTTGGCACATGGGGCCAGCAGGGGAGGATAGTTGGGGACAATCGGGCTGGTAGGGTAGCAGTTAGGCATCAAACTGGCCTGCAGGGAGTGGTTAGGGGGCAATCAGGCTGGCAGGCAGAAGCAGTTAGGGACAATAAGGCAAGTATTCATGCAAGTGGTTAGGAGCCAGCAACCCTTGATTCTGAGGGGGATGTCCCAGATTGTAGAAGGTACAGGCTGGGCTGAGGGACACTCCCTTCAGTTCATAAATTTAGTGCACTGGGTATTTAGTCCAATATAATAAAAGAGCAATATGCAAATTGACCATACCTCCACTACACCCACAAGCCATACCCAAGAGCCAATCAGGAGCGAGTATGCAAAATAACCCAACCAAGATGGCTGCGGCAACAGAGTGAGCAAGAGGCTAGGGATTTCCCGGCAATGGAGGAAGCCAAGCTTCACACACACCCTGGCCAGCCATGGACTCCATTCAAGGCTACAGTTTCAATTAGAGAAGATAAATAAATCCCAATAAAAATGGGGCAGCCATGGAGCTGGAGAGAGCAGGAGGCTTGGGTTGCCCCTGGGGATGAAGGAAGCTAATCTTCCCAGCCTGCTTTGGCCTCTACTCAAGACTATACAGACTCAATTATAGAAGATAAATAAATAGTAACAAAAATTGTTGTGGGGCCGAAACTGGTTTGGCTCAGTGGATAGAGCTTCGGCCTGAGGACTGAGAGAGGGGAGGTCCCAGGTTCAATTCCAGTCAAGAGCATGTACTTGGTTGCGGGCAAATCCCCAGTGGAGAGTGTTCAGAAGGCAGCTGATCGATGTCTCTCTTTCATCAATGTTTCTGACTTTCTATCCCTCTCACTTCATTTCTGTAAATAAATCAATAAAATATATTAAAAAAAAAAGAAAGAAAATTCATTAAAAAAAAGAAAAATGACTGTGGCCACAGAGTGAACAGGAGGCTTGGGTTTCCCCTGCGATGGAGGAAGTCAAACTTTCTTCCTTCCCTGGCCTGCTCTGGCCTCTGCTAAAATCTACAAAATTTCAATTATAGAAGATAAAAAAATCCCAGATACTAGGGTCTCCACTTGGATTGCCAGGGGGTGTGGCTGAACTTAAAACCCTCATAAGCCCCTTGCCCAGGCCATCCTATGCCCCAAGAGACCCTCCACCCTGATCCAGGACACCCTTCAAGGCAAACCGGTTGGCCCCACCCATGCACCAGGCCTCTATCCTATCTAATAAAAGAACAATATGCAAATTGACCATCACTCCAACACACAAGATGGCTGCCCCTATGTGGTCAAAGATCCTGCCCCCATATGGCCATAAGATGGCCAGCAGGGGAGGGCAGTTGTGTGTGATCAGGCCATCAGGGAAGAGCAGTTGGGAAGGATCAGACCTGCAAGGAAGGGCAGTTAGGGTTGACCAGGCCTGCAGGGGAGGGAAGTTTGAGTCAATAAGGAGGCAGGGGAGTAGTTAGGCATCAATCAGGCTGGCAGGTTAGTGCTTAGGGGGTAATCAGGCTGGCAGATAGAAGCAGTTAGGGGCAATCAGGAAGGCTGCAGTAGAGCAGTTGGGAGCCACCAATCTTGTAGTCCCAGGGTTCTAGCATTTAAATAATTATATAGCTACTAGAGGCCCAGTGCACAAAATTCATGCATGGGTGTGTGTGTTCCTCAGCTCAGCCTGCAACCTCTCCAATCTGTGACCCGTCGAGGGATGTGCGACTGCCCTTTTAGGCCTGATCCCAGTAGGGATCAAAAATCCCTCTCACAGTCCAGGACTGCTGGTTTCCAACTTCTTACCTGACTGCCTTCCTGATTGCCCCTAATCGCTTCTGTCAGCAAGGTTGATCCCCCCTAATCACTCTTTTGCCAGCCTGATTGATGCCT
Source organism: Lasiurus borealis (assembly GCA_004026805.1). Taxonomy (NCBI): domain Eukaryota; kingdom Metazoa; phylum Chordata; class Mammalia; order Chiroptera; family Vespertilionidae; genus Lasiurus; species Lasiurus borealis. Next base: position 3,442 of record PVJN01048751.1, read on the forward strand.
AACTGCTCCCCTGCCAGCCTGTTTGCCTCTAACTGCCCTCCCCTGCAGGCTTAATCGCTCCCAACTGCCCTCCCCTGCTGGCCAGATTGAACCCTAACTGCCTTCCCTTATAGGCCTGGTCCCTCCCAAATGCTCTCTCTTGCTGGCTTGATCACCCACAACTGTTTTCTCCTGCAGGCCTAATCCTCCTAACTGCCCTCTTCTTTTGGCCATCTCATGATAGCCATGTTGTGTTCACATGGGGGCAGCCATCTTGTGTATTAGAGTGATGATCAAGTTGCATATTACTCTTTTATTAGATAGAATAGAGGCCTGGTGCACAGGTGGGGGCCAGTTGGTTTGCCCTGAATGGTATCCTGGATCAGGGTGGAGGTTACCTTGGGGCATGGGGTGGCCTGGGTGAGGGGCCTATGGTTGTTTGCAGGCTGGCCATGACTCCTGGGGACCCAAGTGGAGGCCCTGGTATCTAGAATTTATTTATCTTCTATAATTAAAATTTATAGCCTTTTAGCCGAGGTCAAGGCACGCTAGGGCTGCAGAAGTTTGACTTCCTCCATCGCTGAGGGCAACTCAAATCTTCTATTCTCTTCTGCTCTATGACTGCAGTCATTTTTGTTGGGATTTATCTTCTATAATTGAAACTTTGTAGCCTGAATGGAAATCTGGGCTTGCTAGAGTGTGCTGAAAGCTCCTCAATTGCTGGGGAAACCCAAACCTCCTACTAACTCTCTGGCCACAGCCATCTTGGTTGGGTTAATTTGCATACTCACTCCTGATTGGCTCTTGAGTGTGGCTTGCAGGTGTAGTGGAGTGATGGTTGATTTGAATATTACTCTTTTATTAGATAGGAATAAAGCCCATAGATCTATAAAAATAGGTCCTACTTCATTAGTTATGTATCTCTAAATGCACAAATATGTTAAAATATCTTGTATTGCCGAGACCAGTTTGGCTGAGTGGATAGAGCATCATACTGTGGACTGAAAGGTCCCAGGATCAATTCTGGTTGGGGGCATGTACCATGCTTGTGGACACATTCCACTGTGGGGCGTACAGGAGGCAGCTGATCGATGTTTCTCTCTCATTGATGTTTCTGACTTTCTATCTCTCTCCCTTCCTCTCTGTAAAAAATCAATAAAATATATTTTTTAAAAAATATCTTGTACTGATATGTTATATTAAGAATGTTAATCAAAACCTTTATATAGAATGACTTTGGTAAAATAACTCTCTTGCTATAGGGCCTTCATGTTTTATTTAAAATAGTACTTTAATTAACAGCTGTAAAATCTACAAGAGAATTCATTAAGAGTATTACACTATGTATTTATGTGCTGGGGAGCTTTGTGTGATATTCCATTGGAAAAACAACAAATCAATTCAATGTTATTCATTAAAAATGAATAGACAAGATAAAAAAAAAATCTCTACAATATGTGTGTTCTGGGAAATGCATGTTTTCCCACATGTAACTATGTTTTATGATATAAATTACCTAAGAGAAATCAAAGGACAAACAGAACATTAAATTATTTCAATTCTTATAAAATTCTCATTTACAAATTTCTAGTTGTTTTAGTGTTATTTATTTATTACTTCATTATAAGACTCAAATACTCAAAATTTCATGAATTATTGCCCAAATTAACTTAATTGTTCTATATCCTGATTTCTTTGCTTGGACAATCTACATTGCCATTATTTACATCCAAGCATTTTAGCATAAGGAGTCATAAGTATAAAAATCATAATACTTATGTCATTGATTTTCTTATTAACTCACTGCCCCTTTCACACCTTCCAAATCATTTTTTTCCATTTTAATAATTGATTTTAGAAGAGTAGGAGTTAAAACACACAAAGAAACCAAAATCCAAAGGTACGAAATAGTTTAATCAAATAATTCTTATGCTTCTTTAATATTCAGTGTGTCCACATGATTCCACCTTCTCTGTGTATAAAGCAAGGGTTTGCTATAATACAAAAATCTATACATCTTTTGTGATTAGAGTCAGTGAAAAGAACTTTCAGATAAGCATTGAATCATGCCCCACTCAAAACTCAAGTGTCATACATTAATATTGCTTTAATTTCCTTCTAGTTAAATAATTATGCCAAAATAAATTAAAGCTATTTTTATAGACAATTATCATTACATAGGATGTTTTAGAACCACAGTGATAAGGAGTGAAAGAGACATAAGAATAAGTCCTTGTAATCCAATCAGCACAGAAAAATGATAAATTAGAATAAAATTTAGACTGTGCTCTTGAAAAGATGAAATTCCTACCTAATATAAAAAGGGCTATGTAGTTATCTATATTTGATTGAAGCTTGCAGTAACAGAATTATTAAAGATTCACACAATGGCTAGTATGTAGTGCTAGACATGTCTTCAATGAATGTAAAATAAGTACTCATTATCACTGCAGTTTGGGTACTCTAAGGCAGCCTTGTAACATTATATGATCAATGAAAAAATATTACAAATTACATTAGTGTTTTTTTTTGGGGGGGGGCAGTTAGTTATCTTAGGATAAGAACAGCAAAGATTAAATGAAGTAGATACCTACCAGCCCAGCATTGTAAAAGAGGTAGTTTCAGGATAGAATGAACAAATGTCTACCATGCGCTATAGATATTACAATCTTTCCTGGTCCAGCTTTGTCTACAATAATCCTAACCTATTGCCAGGCAGCATAGGCAAGTTCAAACTTATCCTCTGTTTTCTGTAACACAGAAATAATTTTAAAAAATTTAAATGAAAACAGACAAAAAAGGAATGTTAATTTTAAAGAAAGCTAGGGATAAGAAGGAAGGAAGAAATGAAGGAAGGAAGGAAGGAAGGAAGGAAGGAAGGAAGGAAGGAAGGAAGGAAGGAAGGAAGGAAAGAAAGGAGAAAGGGAGGGAGGAAGGAAGGAAGGAATAGAAAAAAAATGATATAAACATGGTTTTGAAATCTCAGTGTTGGAGAGAGGGAACTACTGGCAATGACTCTTCCATGCCCAGGACAATGTTTACATCTCTGGCTTCCTGTATAAAAGCCTATGACATCACCAGTCATAATAAAACAAAACAAAAAACACCTATAAACATGTCCAACACACCCAGACAGATGATATCTTCTAGCTTGAGAACCACTACAGGACTTTGTATCTCATGAAGATCTTGCTAAAAAAAAAAAAAAAATCTACCAGAGATACATGATACTAGTGGTTTTCAATCTTGGCTACATACTAAAACATCTAGGGAGCTCTTATTCAATTCATCTATTTATTGGTTGTTTCTTGTATGAGCCTTGACTGGGAGTTGATCCTGCAATCTTGATGTATCAAGAAGATGCTCTAACAAACTGAGCTGTTTGGTTATGGCTCACCCAGGGAGTTTTTAAAATTCTCAATGTCAGGGCCACAACCCAGTTTAATTTTATCAGAGTCTGTGGAGAAGGGATACACACATCAACATTTTTTAAACCTCTCCCTTGTATAGTCCAGTGATTTTAATGTTTTAAATCACAAAAACTCTCCTTTTTCTAGGCTAGTGAACCATCTTACTGATCAAAATTTTAAATTTGATGAGTTGACTTAATAACTGTAGAACTTCTCCAAGCCAGGGATCTAAAGACTAGATTTCAATGAGTATAATCAATGATGTTAACCAAAATCAATAGCGTAGTATGTATCACAATCCTGCTAACTTATATATAGCTATGCTATATAAATACATATACAGTGGTACCTCGAGATACGAGTGCCCTAACATACGAGATTTTTTAGATACGAGCCATTGAGTGAGCAATTTTTGCTTTGAAATACGAGAATCATTTGAGATAGGAGTAATGGCATGGATCGGCTGGCTGCACACGACCCACCAGTTTATCGTGACTCGAGCGTATGATAGTTTCCCACGCCTCAAGGTTATGGAATGAATTAAACTCGTATCTCAAGGTACCACTGTGTGTATGTATGTGTGTATGTGTGTGTGTATGTGTGTATACAATTATGCACTGTGTAACTGTAGGTGAGCCCTTTGTGATTTTATATAATTACTAGAGGCCAGCTGCAGGAAGATTCCTACAAAAATAGGGTTTCCTCTGACCTATTCCTGAAAGAATAGGGCTTCCTATGGCCATCTCCACAGCGCTGCCTGCTTCCCTCCCTTCTCTATTGCCCCACTTGCTTCTACACAGCTTCACTCCTTTCTGCAGCACTTGGCTTCTCTATGCTGTCTTCAGTTTTGCTCTGTGTCTGAATATGCAAAGTAACCACCATCTTGTTTGGGTTAATTTGCATATTGGTTCCAGATTGGCTGGTGGACGTGGCTTATGGGTGTGGCGGAGGTACAGTCATTTTGCATGTTTCTCTTTTATTATATAGGATTATTATTTTTTTTACCTTTGAAAAATCCTTTATTATTGAGAGTATTACAGATGTATCCCTTTCTCCCACCCCATTACCTCCCCTCCACCTGATTCCCACTTTAACCCAGGCCTTCACCACCCTATCATTTGTATCCATAGATATTGCATATATGCATATAAGTTCTTTGGTTAATTTCTTCATCAGTTTTTATTCATTAGATTTCTTATTCATTTATTTTGATTTTTAGTTTAAATTATTGATAGATATGTATTTATTGCCATTTTATTATTTATATTTATTATTTTTTTATTTCTTTTTCTTCCTCCTCCTCCTCCTCCTTCTTTCTTCATCATCGTCATGGTCATTGTCGTCGTCTTCGTCTCTATCTTTCATGTAATTCTTTAACTTTTCCTTGTCTGGGAAACTATTTATCTGACCTTCAATTCAAAATGATAGCTTTGCTGGGTAGAGTACTCTTGGTTGTAGGTCATTACTTTGAATATTTCTGGACTACAAAATTTCTGTTGAGAACAGCTGATAGTTGTATGGCTTCTCCCTTGTGGGTAAATAACTGCTTTTCTTTTGTTGCTTTTAAGATTTATTTTCTTTGTCTATAACCTTTGGTATTTTAATTATGATGTTTCTTGGTGTGGGCCTCTTTGTGTTCAGTTTGTTTTGGCTTCTCTGTGCTTCTTTGAGTTGTATGTCAACTTTTTCACCTGATAAGGGAAGTTCACTGTCATTTTTTCAAATAGGTTTTTGATTTCTTGGTCCCTATCCTCTCCATGATGTGAATGTTGGTATGTCTGAAGTTGTCCCAGAGGCTAATTACATTATCTTCATATTTTGTTATTATTTTTCTTTTTGTTGTTCTGATTGGGTGTTTTTGTTTTTTTAAATTCCAAATTATTGATTTAATTTTCAGAATTCTTTACTCTACTGTTGATGTCCTGTAAGATATTTTTTATTTCAGTTAGTGTTTGCTTCATTTTCGACCGGGCCTATCTTATGTTGTTGATGTTCTCACTAAGTTTCTTGAAATTCTCACTAAGTTCCTTAAGCATACTTATAATTATTGTTTTGAACTCTGTATCTGATAGTTTTCTTGCTTCCATTTCTTTAGTTTTCTTTCTAGAAATTTATTCTGTTCTTTCATTGTGACATGTTCCTTTGTCTCCACATTTTGGCTGTTCCACTGTGTTTGTTTCTATAGATTAGGTAGATCTGCTATGTCTCCAAGAATTGGTAGAGTGCCTTGTATAATATATGTCCTGTAGGGCCTGGTAATCTGCAGTTGACTATTCTTGTATTGGGATTATAGATCCCAGGAGAGGCTAGGCTGTGAACCTTGGTAACCTGCTGCTAGTGCCATGCTTGGGGCCACTTATTGAGGGTTATAGGGCATGATGATGCCAACTGCTGCTTGTTTGAGAGATTTTAGGGAAGTCCATGAGGCAAGAGAGGCCAGTTGAATGGAAATGCCACTAGAAATGGGTTGGATTATCCTGCAAGTATGGAGGGTGGGGTCTCAGGGAATCACCAGGGTGGGGCAAAAAGTGTGAACCAGGTTGATAGATACAGATATGATGCCCACTCTGTGGCAGGGAGGACTCAGCAAAGAAATACTAACCTCTACCAGCACTTCTCTTGGGGAGAAAGTTGCACCTCTCACTCTCACCCTGTATCCAAGCAAATTAGTTACTCTCCAAATGTCCCAGATCCCTTTCAAACTGCTGCCACAGTGCTAAATCTATGAGTGCTACAGAGAGTGAGTCAATAAACCTATGAGGGCTCTTTAAGAGAAACTGCCTGGACTCCTGCAGCCTCTTTGTCCTAAGCCACAACCTCAACTTGTTTTTATAGCCGGAAGTTGTGAGTACTTCTCTTCCCAGGAATAAAACCCTGGGCTGGGTGCCTGGTGAGGGGAAGGGACACCTCACTCCTGAGTGAAACCTCCATAGCCAACATATTCCTCCTGATTTTAAACCACCAGATGTAGGGGTGAAAACAGCTGGGTCAGCATTTCTGTCCTGCTTCTTTGTTCCTCCTACCAGTTTCAGTGTGCTTTTTCTTTAATTGCCTAGTTGTAGGACTTTTGTTTAGCTAGATTTGAGGTGGTTCTGAATAATGGTTGTTTTGTATTTTAATTGTAAATTTTGATGTGGTTTTGCCATCTTTACTGAAAGTCAAGTCCTTAATGATTTTAATGCCCTAGTATTTTGGCAGCTAGAATTAAATAATTTCATTCTTAATTGGGCCTGTTTTCACATGCTAAGCACTTTCCTGTTCAACTTTTTTTGTTCTCACATTATGCAATCATAAGTTGCTAGTGTCTCTTTGTCAAGCAGGGGGAGGTAATTTCAGGGTCACAAGGAAAAAAATATTAGTTTGTTTTACAGAAGGCATGAATGTCTACAATGATTCTTCAAAACTCTAAAATATGAATTGAATTGCTTTATAAAACAGCAATTCTACTTCTAAGTGTTTATCTGAAGAAACCCAAAACACTAAGTTGAAAAAACATATAATCTTATGTAGTCACTGGAGCATTATTTACAATATACAAGATATGAAAGTTACCTAAGAATCCATCATCAGATGAATGGATAAAGAAGTGGTGCATATAGAGTGGTGGCCAAAAAGTAGATCTACAGTTGTTCATATGAAAAATAATGCAACGGTTAAATAAATGCTGTGTTTTTCAACTGTAAATATGTTTTTGCCAACCCCTGTATACAATATAATATGACTCAGCTATAAAAAAGAATAAAATCCTACCACTTACAACAACATGGATGGACCTAAAGGATATTGTGCTAAGTGAAATAAGTCACACAAAGAAAGACAACTAATATATTGTGGCAGAATACTAAGAATTAGGAAAATTCCTGGACAATTTGAATGAGGAAACAAAGGAAGACAATTAAAGATGGCCAAACAGTTTAGGCAGCTTGCAGTCAGCTTGTAAATTGCAAACCCTTATCTTTCCCAACCAAGGATACCTGAGAGCAAACGGTTTATTCCTCTCTTCTCTACCAGAGAATACATATCTTAAATCACCCTGGCCTGGGAAAATATAGAGCAAAGACCCAATTAATGACATTTGTGCCAGCTAAACCCTAGTACAGGTGTGGTCTGAGGGATAAATAACAACAACAACCACAAAAAGTGTCTGGATGGTATCACTTGAGAAAGAGAAGGGCAAAAAAAAAAAAAAAATGGGAGTTTATTTCACCCACCTAACAAAGAAGTCAGCAGTCTTGGGACTTAACAAAATAAAATCACCAAATGTTCTTAGAAATTCTGGGAAAAGACACAACAACATAAAAGGGGGACTTCAAAATATAGTCCATTTGGCAGGGGAACATTGAAACTTAAAGGGCGAAGAAGTATAAAACCCTTGAACCCCCACCAGGTGGGGGTACTAGACTTCTCATGGCAATTGTTACATCTGACCAAATAATAAATAGACACACCCTCCCCTGAGAACTGACCTTTAGACTACTTCATAACATACATTCCCTTTTGCGGGGTACTTCTTAAAACCATTATCTTATCCCTCAGGACCCACCCAGAAAAATTTCAGCTCAGAAAAAGCTTATCTAGAATCCTTTAAAATATCTGACCCCAAGGCCATGGGTGCAGGTGCCATTTTGGAACTCAGCCCATCTGAATTTCCAGATGACCTAATAAATTCATAATTCTTTACCCCTTTTGGCCTTGTGTGTTCCTCCTTTAGCCACCTTAACAGTAATCACATCCTAAGATACATAAATAGGGAATCACTATGTTATATACCTAAGACATAATATATTATATGTCAACTCTAATAAAATGGATTCAAGTTACAATTATGAAGTTATCTACCTCTTTCTCTTTCTGAACATGAATTAATATTAAAAGAGAACAATTCTATGGGGCCAATACCAGAGCCAACCAAGTGAGGCTGATCCCTTAATAAGACAAAGCAGAAGAGGAGGTGACCAGCTATGCCAACTTCTATCTCTGGATCAATAACTCCTACAATTAAAATTGGTCTGTACAATCAAGGCGTAGCAGGAGGGGAAAAATGAAAAGAATGGAACAGGTACCTGAACTCTGTGGAGTTCATAAAAGGCAAATCTTGTTTCAGGGTTCATAACGTACAAAACATAACTCAAACCTAGAGGGGATTACTACATAAATAAAGAATAGTAACATATTTCCAAATACTTTAATTTGAGGTTCCTAATTGTTTTTATCTCAAAATGAAAGAGACATAGATATGAAGTAAATGTAATGACACTACAGTAGTCCAAATAGAAGGTGAGTTATGAAGGGAATGCATTACCAAGGAAATAAAGCCCCCGAAGAGAGTAGTTTTAAATTCTACATATTTCATTTCCATCTATTACATTGAAGCAAAAACAGAAATAATACGCAGAGAGGGGAAATACAATTTGTAACATTCATCTACATGAAAGGAAGTCAAAATCTGCAGAAAACATTTCATTATGTCACTATGTAATATCAACCTCACAGTGCACAATGTGTTCTGCTTCTTGTTAGTGATAATAAAAAATTAATGCCATATTTTGTTTTTTAATTATGGTGGTCTAGATTTAAAGGTTGTTTTATTTTTCTAACTTATATGTAATAATTATGGTATACTTTCATGACATGCCGTATATTCATATCAATCTGTTTTTGAATTCATGCATTTTAAAAAGATGATTAAAATGAAAGTTACTCATATTTTTCAAAATGTAAATCAGGAAAATTATATTTTAGTATTCAGCTGTTTTCTTTTTGTTATGGTTTCTTTTCTAAAAATTATTTAAGGATATAATCCTATATAATAAAGAGCTAATATTCTAAATAAGCCAAACAGCAGGATGACTGTCGGGTCAAAACCAGGCCTGTGAAGGCTGGCCTAGGCTGCAAGGGCTGGCTGGGGCTGCCAGGGCCAAGCCCCTTACACAAATTCCGTGCATCAGGCCTCTAGTCAAGTATAAAAAGAAATTCTAGAATTTAAAAATGAATTTTTGTAACTAAGCATTTTCAAAGTATTTTCTTATCATTTTCATAAGAGTTGGAGGATAAAAAGTTTAAATATTTAGTTACAAGCATATTTTATTTAAATTAAAATATTTTAAGTGATATATTCTAAATACCTTCAGAGGAGTAGCTGGGAAAATAAATGACCTACAAGAAGCAGCAACAGGGCTGGTAATCAAATCTGTAATATCGTGTCTTGAAAAGGAATCATGGAGCTGCATACTAACTACCTGACATTATTTTCCCTACTCCCAAAGAGAATATGACTTTCCCCTGCAAAACATTCAAATTGTAGTTTGTATCCAATGCTCTCAGACTCTCAAATTGTTTAAGACTTTAAAATTTAATCAAGGGATTTCTTAATGGAAGCTGGGAAGAGCAACATCAGAAATACATTTGACAAAAGGGTAACAAATTTCTACTTAATTATTTACAATGGCCATATAGGGCTGCAGAGAGACGGAAAAGTCGTCAGACTCCTGTGCATCAAACTCTTGTCTGAGAGAACAAGGGCATCACTTCGTCCTCACACCATGCAGTTTGTAAGATTGCATCTTGTTGATCTTGATGAAATTACAAGGATAGGATCTGAAGCTTCATGCTGGTAATTTATGGCCACAGGTCACTGTGAATTGAATGTTTTCAAGGTACAGAGATCCTACTTGTCATTTGCATGCATCTCATTTTGCCACCTGAAACATGCTTTTATCATTGCTAAAAGCAACTACTTTTAACATTTTTTTCTTCTTTCCCTCTTTTGGTCTCTCTTTTATTTTTCTCTCTCTGACTTGACCTGTATGTATTGCTGTCTCTCTCTCTCGAATAAAACAGATGTGTTTTCCACTGAGCCCAACATTATAACAAACATCCACAACAAATGATAGATTAAAGCAATTTAACCTACTAAGTTTAGGTCAAAGTTTTCCTTTTTTTCTATTTATGAGTTAGTATTTTAGTATAATTCAAATATTCCAGTTGTTTTATTCATAGAGAAACCCTTTAGCTTTCACACTTTGGATTATAAATTTATTAACTTTATTTCCCCCCCAAATGCCTAGATTTTCTGTTACTAAAAACATAAAATACATTTCCAGACCAATACTTGTCCTTGAAATTTTAGTGTATATATTGTATTTATTATCCTTGACATTTTTACCTTTGAAGTTATACATCATATTTTTTAACTTTAATTTAAAAATGAAATTGGATGTTTTCTCAAGAAATGTCATCAATAAATCCATAGGACTCTGGAAAACACTGTCTCTTGGAGAAGAGGTGTCAGCTTATTTTTTACAATTAAAATACACAAAGATTGAGTAAATATTTTATACATTTATGAGTTAAGATTTTTGAATATGCAAGTTACTATGAATTTATATAAAACTAAATGTATATAATCGCAGAAACTTGCTTGCTTTTCAGTTCCTGTGAGGAATAAAATGAAGGTGAAAAATCTTGTCACATGAAATACAAGATTATTCCATTAAAATAATTAATTTAGTTATATGTAAAATATATCTTTGCAATTGGATTGTTAGAAAAAGCATAATTAGAAATACTTGTGTGGATATTTAAAAATTTCTGAAAGTGGTACACAATCTTTGAGTCTTAGAGTTGGAAAGAATCTTATGAATCATAATATGCCATCTAGCAGGGAATTACTTTTATAACATCCTCAACAAGCATCCATTGATTGATTTATGAAAATATAAGCTACATTCAAAATCATACCTCTTTATTGCATATTATGTATATTTGATTATTTACCATAGTTAAAAAGCTTTTGTGTACCTTTCATTAAAGAAAAAGTGAGAGAAGTTTCCTTGGAATCTCCTTATTTCTTGATGAGGACACACATGTATACAAACTAGAAATCTCACATTTCTCATAAAGAAACTCGTTATATTTTTAGTGTTTATCTTGATTTAGCATACCCTTTTATACTATATCCAGCATCCTATGTACAACAATATGTAAATAATAGTCACTTTTCAAACTGAGGTTAATTCTAAGTGGTCAGAATTATGTTAGAGTGTTGTACTTTTCTTCCTCATACCAGCCACCTCAGAAAATTCTGCTCTTTGGCTCATTCTCCACAAGCAATTCTATTATTGGAGGAACTGTCAGGAGGTTCTATAAGAATGAGTGGTAGTGATAGACAAAACTACAGACTTACCAAAAAACGTGATAGTAAAAGAAGCATAAGTTTATATTCCAAGAACTGTGCAATATCTGAGATATCACCCTTCTTGCAAACTGGCATTGTTAGTCTACCACATGGTCACAGATTCAGGCAGAGGGCATGCCACTCTTGGGTTAGAGACAAAGGTCATTATTACTTTACTAGAGGCCCGGTGCACAAAATTCATGCATATGGGGGAGTTGTCCTTCAGCCCAGCCTGCTCCCTCTCCAATCTGGAACCCCTTGAGGGATGCTTGTTTAGGCTCCCAACTGCTCACCTGCCTACCTTCCAGACCACTCCTAACCGCTTCTGCCTGCCAGCCTAATCACCTCCTAACCATTCCCCTGCCAACCTGATTGATGCCAAACTGCTCCCCTGCCAGCCTGTTTGCCCCTAACTATCCTCCCCTATGGGCCTGTTCACCA
>PVJN01048752.1:0-15480 GCA_004026805.1 Lasiurus borealis
GCTCGGGTGGCGGGTCAGGGCAGCAGATGTTCCCAGCATATGTGCAGAATTAATTACCCGCCGCTACACCGGCTCTGCGGCGCCGAGAGGCGTTTTGTCGAGATTTCTTGCGATTTTGCTGTTATTAGGGGCTTAATTTTTCTTGATCGTCGCGGTGACTTGGACTAAAGCACTCCTTAATGGGGTCCCAGGCACATTCCAAAGAAAAACAAGGGCCTGGTTTGCTGTGCAGAGGAGAAGAGGAGGAGGAAGAGGAGGAGGGGGAGGAGGAGGAGGAGAGGGAGGAGGAAGATGAAGGGAGGAGAGAGGAAGGCAGAAAGAGGGAAAAGGGGAGGAGGAGAGGAGGGGGAGGAGGAAGAAAAAGAGGGGAGAGGAAGGGAGGAGGAGGGAGAAAGGGAGAAGGAGGCGAAAATGGGGAGAAAGGGAAGGGGAGGAGGGGGAAGATGAAGGGAAGGAGAGGGAAGAGAGGAAAGGAGAGGAGGAGGAGGACAAGGGGGATTGAGGGAAGGAGGAGGAGGAAGAGGAAGAGATGGAGGGGAAGAAGGGAAGGGAGAGGAGGAGGAGGACAAGGAGGACTGAGGGGAGGAGGAGGAAGAGGAAAAGAAAGGGAAGGAGGGGGAGAGCAGAAAGGAGAGGAGGAGAAGGAGGACTGAGAAGGAGGAGGAAGAGGAAGAGGAAGGGACAGAGGGGAAGAAGGGAAGGGAGAGGAGAAGGAGGAGGACTGAGGGGAGGAGGAAGGGGAGAATGGGGAGAGGGAGGGAGAGGACCAGTGAAGAAGGGAAGGAGCACAGATCTCAGGGAGGATTGAGTAAACTGAGAGGCGAATTAAGAAGCCACACCATCCTGGGCGATTAGCAAATTATTTGATTAAAACATCGATGCTCATCACATTTTTAAAACATTCTAACGGTTAGCTCCTATTTAACGGCGTTTACACTTACATTAGCTGCGTGCTGGGGAACAGCTGGAGTTTCCAGGGGAAATTACAGAAACTCCAACCGCAATGAGCTCGCTCGCAGGAAGGTCGGCTTCTGAGCTGCTGCTTTTGAGATTCTGAACAGGCTGCTTCTGTCTGTGGTCACGCAGGCACGTTCTAATTTTCATCATTTGAAAAAAAAATAGATTTTCTTTAAAAAGGGGGCTCGAGAGCCTTTTGATTTTCATAAGGCCATTATTTCCCCGGCCACTTCCATCCATCACCAACACTGTCAAAAAGGCCGAGATTCTCTTAAGTACATAAATCCGCGAGGTTATGGGAAAAAATGGTTTCCTAGCCATCCCCAGGTCTGTGACTCCTCTGCATCTTAAATTGAAGATTGGCCCTTCCATCTTCTAGTTCACCAAATAAGTGAGCAAGAATCCGTGGGTTCCACCCAGCACTGTCTGTGGTTAAACACACTCTTCTTATCTTTCCTCTTTCTTTCATTTTCTCATTCATTCAACCATCATCCCTTGAGCTAGATACTGGAAGAACAAAGACAAATTCAATGGTACCTCGAGATACGAGTTTAATTCGTTCCGTAACCTTGAGGCATGGGAAACTATGAGATGCTCAAGTCGCAGTAAACTGGTGGGTCGTGTGCAGCCGGCCGATCCTCGCAATTACTCCTATCTCAAATGTTGCTCGTATTTCAAAGCAAAAATCGCTCGCACAACAGCTCGTATCTCAAAAATCTCGTATGTTAGGGCATTTGTATCTCGAGGTACCACTGTAATACCAAGTCTGTGATGCTAAGGCCTTATGCCAAACCCAAGTACATAAACAGACGGCTACTTCACTACAACTAACCTTGAGCCAATAAGTGGTCAATGCTCTCTCCTGCCCCCTCCCCCCATCACTGTGACATCAGAATGCCCCATAAGGGGTGGGATGGCCCCCCACCTTCGGTCAGCACCCTAGGTGCAGGCTCTATACTCAGAGCGAGGATATACACAGGCATGAGCCAGAGCGTCTTAGGAAATGTTGGTGAGCGGCATGCAGGCTGGAACGTGGGCAAGGAGAAGAAAGAGAGGGTCTATTGCCTTAGAGATCAAATGGAAGGAAACAGCCTGCTTAAGGCAAAGCCCACGTTGATTGCATTCCTTCCCTCGGCATTGATTTCCTGTCTTCTCTCTCTACAAATGTGCCCCATACAGAAAACAACCTTTTTTTAAGGACTGTGGGATAGAACATGGTGTGGTGTTCATTTGGGCTGCAAGTCGCCGGGAGCTGACAGTTGAAATTTATTTTGGGGGGAAATTCCCTTCCAAAGTAACAACTTACCCCAGTTTCTCAGAAAGTCTGTTTTTGTTTTTGTTTTTCCTAAATCCTCCAAAACTTGAGAGACATGTTAGGAACAAGGTAGCTTCTTCGTTGGAACAAAGAATACCCGCTTTATGTGTATTTTATGAGGTTATTGGAGTTCTGTTGGTTAGCGTGTTTGATGCCCACGATAAGTCTTCATACTGTGGGAAGTAGTTGGTAGTAGCCGAAACCGGTTTGGCTCAGTGGATAGAGCATTGGCCTGGGGACTGGTTGCGGGCACATCCTCAGTAGGGGGCATGCAGGAGGTGGCTGATCGATGTCTCTCTCTCTCTCATCGATGTTTCTGGCTTTCTATTTTTTTCTCTTCCTCTTTGTGAAAAATCAATAAAATATATTTAAAAAAAACATACACACACACAAAAAAGAATTTAAAACTAAAATAAGAAGTGCCTAGGAGAGCTACAAGCATCTTATGTCACCACCACGCCCTCACCCCGGCATGTTTTCCAGTGGCACCCCCCTAAATAGGAAGAGCTTCACCCCAGCAATCATACCACCCATATGGGGGAAGCCCACCTCTACGGTTACAAGTTCTGCAATCCTCCTCCTTTAGCAAGTGCTTGTTGTTTACCAGGTGCCTTGCCACGTTGCCACTGAACCAGCTCTTTGTCCTCCAGTTCTTTAACTTTCTCTGTTCTCAGATCCTGCAGGTACTTCCTACCTCTACTACCTTTCCTGATTTGGCTCTCAGACACCATTCAATTCTTCCATCACCAGCATTTTTCACCAAATATATGCCCCTAAGGAGGGGCTATGTACCCTCTCTACACACACATTCAATCGACTCCAAGTCTCCGTGTCTTTTCATTCTGATCCATCACAGATTACAGATCAAGTCTGCAAGTGCACTGGCTGGGTTTGCTAGGAATTCATTGTATAAACCTCAGCCGGATCCAAAGACTAAAGCATCAAATCTTCAACTCATTTCTAAACACCTTATACTCTCTCTCACCCCCAACAAGCACTCCACGGAAGTTACTCTGAGCTGTGTTGACACTCTTGAAACTTCCAAGTGAAGAGAATGAGGTCATTTGAGGGTTTTCCCAGTTTGCCTTCCTTCCTCCATGACATAATATCTCCCCATCTCCTCCCAAGCTCTTGTCTATGTTAGAGGATGGAATACCCTTCTTTGTAATTCAAGATCATTCATTTGGCTGTTTTCCTCATACAATTAAGATTTCTTCTCTCTCCTATGAATTCCACCAATTTTCTTATCTCCTTCCCATATATTTTTTTTAATATATTTTTTGATTTCTTACAGAGAGGAAGGGAGAGAGATAGAAAGTCAGAAACATCGATGAGAGAGAGACATCAATCAGCCGCCTCCTGTACTCCCCACTGTGGAGATGTGCCCGCAAGCAAGGTACATGCCCCCGACCGGAATCGAACCTGGGACCTTTCAGTCCGCAAGCCGATGCTCTATCCACTGAGCCAAACCGGTCTCGGCTCCTTTCCATATTTCCCATGTCTCAGTATTTTTCTTTTCATGACCTGGGCCATGCACTTTGGGGATGTCAAGAGAGGAACATGGAGAAAGCAGCTCTCCAGTTTCACGATAGTGCAATAAATAAATAGTTATGGCCAGTAACACAGGTTGATGGGCCATGTCCTTATTTTATTTTACATACAATATCATTCTATTGAAACTTAAATATTTATCTTTCTTTACAGATAGGTCCATTGAGCCCAAGGAATTAATTTCTCTCGGTGGGTAGGTAATGGCTTAGTTACTTCAAAGAATAACTTCTGTGACCACCATAATTTTCTAATTGTTTCTCGGCCACAGTTTAAAACCTCCTTGCATTGTTGTACACTTCCCAAGCACAAGAAGCTTTGAATAACTAAATAAACATGTGTTAGACCTTTAATTAGGGCTAATTGTAAAGTGGGCGAGTGGAGACCTCTGTGATTGGCAATTAAGAATCTTGTGCCTTGAAATTAATTCCGTTTAATTCCCTAATCTAAATATACCGGCTTCGTAACAAAATTAACATTTAAAACATTAAAAGACATTTATAAAAATTATGAACAAAACTTGGGGGAAATTAATTTATCTCTAAGTGCATTAAGGATAATCACTTGCTATCCCAAGCACAACCCAGTTCACATCCTATTGTGCCAGGTTGGCTTCCATCCTGCCCCTTTTTTGTTTTAAAAATGAGTTGTACACATTTAGCATGACCTCTACGTTAGTAACAAATACTAGAAGGTGCTCTTTCTGACTTAAGAGTGAGGATGGGCCCTAACCGGTTTGGCTCAGTGGGTAGAGTGTTGGCCTGGGGACTGAAAGGTCCCAGGTTCGATTCTAGTCAAGGGCATGTACCTTTGTTGCAGGCACATCCCCAGTAGGAAGTGTGCAGGAGGCAGCTGATTGATGTTTCTAACTCTCTATCCCTCTCCCTTCCTCTCTGTAAAAAAATCAATAAAATATATTTTTAAAAAATGGCAATGGATTGATGAATAGCTCAAATGTTCCACTCATTGCTACTTTCTCTTAAAAAATATAAATAAATAGTTAGGATGGAAATTTTTCAATTTCGGTAGCTTGTTCTGCCATTTAAACCTCGCCCCCATCACAGAGTTCCCTGTGCATTTTTTTAATTTTTGTAACATGTATGTGTTGAGCATATGCTAACATACATGTGCTGAGTATTCAGAATTGAGCAAAACAGACCGAACCCTTGCCTCATCTGTGAAACAGTAATCATATGCAGTATTTCCCTAGACTGAATCAGATCAGCATAAAATGCTAATAGCTGGCCCATCAAACACGGTTAGCCGGCCTATAACATTGAATGCGGTCCTACTGTAAAGTTTAAGAGTGGGGAAAGTAATCAATCGGCAGAGTAAACTACCTGGGGAAACCACCTAGTCACTGCTGTCTTTAGAAGTAGGGTAGTTTCTTTAAAAAAAAAATAAAAAAAGCTTTATATATTTTTACTGATAAGTTTTAAAGAGAGAGGAAAGGAGAGGGAGAGAGAGAGAAACATTGATCAGCTGCCCCCTGCATGCCCTCTAATGGGGATCAAGCCACAAGCCGGGCATGTGCCCTGACCAGGAATCTGACCAGTGACTTCTTGGTGCATCGGATGATGCTCAATCAACTGAGCCACAGCGGCCAGGGCTGGGGTACTTGCTTTAGAAAAGGGCGCTCTTGATGGAGGCAACAGCAGAGCACAGAGTTTGTTGTTCCTTCCTAAGCTGCTTCCTGTGAGCCCTACTGTGTGCTTTGAAGTTATGATACTTTAAAGCAGCGGTTCTCAACCCATGGGTCGTAAACAGCTAGCAGGGTCTCCTAAGACCATCAGAAAACACAGATATTTACATTAAGATTCATAACAGTAGCAAATTACAGTTATGAAGTAGCGACAAAAATAATTTTATGGTTGGGGGTCACCACAACATAAAGAACTGTATTAAAGGGTTGCAGCATTAGGAAGGTTGAGAACCACTGCTTTAAAGAAAGCTCACTCTGTCACTCAAAGCCACCTCCCTCTTTGACAGTTGGACAAACTTCTAAGTGAGTGTCAGGGTGGCCAGTTCCACTCTGACACCCAAACAGTAATTCATGAACCGCTATCGATGGTGCCAAGCATTACAACAAAACCAGGGGGCTGAGAATGAAGAATCCATCTTGCTACTGATGCCATTTTTCTCTTTTTGTTTCATTCTCACCCTAAACCCTCTGCCATCTCATTCACTCTGAGAGAATATTTATGGGAAGATGGTGGTGGTAAGGGTCTGGTGTCAACTAAACCTTTTAGAGCAGGTGCATTGGGAGTGGTTGCTAGGCGGGGCAAGAAGGAGAAGAAAAGGAACAGGGAGCCATTTAGCAAAAGACACTGGGATGAAAAATGGAATAAATAAACAAGGTAACATAGTGCTTCCTTTTTTTCTTTCTTCCTTTTCTCTTTTTCTTTCCTTTTCTATCAAAACACAAAATTAGCAAAAAGCAGATTTAAGAAGATAGGTCAGGACATTAATATAACTTTGATCTCCTCCTTTTGATTCCCTCTCTTTCCCCACCATCAATCAGCTGGCTTCCTCCACCCCCTCTTCACCCACATACACACACACACACACACACACACACCCTCCCATCCTGACTTGGGACCCCAAATGCAAATCTATGCCATGGGCGTCCATATATAATATTAATGGCGCTAAGGAGGGCTGGTGTGAGGTGCGTGCGCTTGCTAGGAGAGGAGCCGATGGAGCCCAGCCCGTCCTCTGCAGGACAAATGTCACATCATTAGGGGGGAAAGGAGGGAAAAAGAAGGAGGGAGGCAAAGGTGGGAAGTAACGGTTCTGCAAGGAAATGGCTAAGTTGAGGTCCCAATCAATCTCCCCAAGCCAGGCCCCCTGATAGATGTCAGCCGCTGCAGACAAAACAGACTGTGGGAGAGATCGCCGAGCGCCACACAAACAAAGAGAAAACCTTGAGGATGCTACAACAACTTTGTCATCAGAGAGTCACTCAGGCGCCGGGTTGGCATTTTTCAATCCATTTGCCAGTCTAGACCAATGTTACATGCTTAGGAAAGAGAAAGAAGTTAGTCTTTTCCTTAAGGACAGGAATGTAAGCCATCAGCACTCCAGGAGGTGCTTTATTAAAGGCGATGAGCTTTTGTGGCGGATATAAAAAGAAATTGTGGCAGATACCTTGCGATGCCAAGTTTTCAACATGTTAGAAGGATAAGGAGTCTGTGAGTCTGTAAGTCTTTCCTTCAGGCCAAAATCTAGCTTCTGGGTTGGTGTGTGCTGGGGGTTGGAAGGTGGAAGAGGGTCCCAGGTCCTGTGGCCCTTTCCTCGGGTGGATGTATAAGGATTGTGTTCAAAGAGAGATCTTTAGGCACTGAAATTGTAGGCCATTTGATGGCAAATTCATTCTGGTGAAATAGGGATTGTCTGTGCCATAATGTTAAACCGCCAACTGCACTGAGAACTGAAGTTAACATAACTGATGCCAAAACAAAGCTAAGATGGAGGAGAATGATACCAACTCATTATTCTTAGATTTTATTCAACCTGCCCCCAAATAACTAAGTTCTATTACCCCTTTGATTCCATGGTTTTACTTAATTGAGAGCTCTGACTTGCCTTTTGGAGGTTTGGGTGAGGTGGTCAGCCCAATTTCTTTTCACAAACATGATGGTTTGAAGAATTAAGAAGTGCGTCAATCTTGCTATGTGACCTTGAGAAAAGTATTATCCCGCTGGAAAACCGTGGTGACTCTGAATGAACCCAGGACCCCTGAGGATGTCCCAGAATGATTTCTAACCCCCTCAGAAACGGCTCAGACAAATCATGTGACTCTTTCCCTCTTTCCTGTTGATGTCACTTTTGAGTAGCATGTTCTGAGAACCGAAGACAAGGTCTAAAAGGCACTCCCCGTCCCCTCTTCCGGGGCCGAGCCCAGTGCCTTATACATAGTAATCACTCAATAAATATGTATCGATTTGATCTGCTAACCTAACAGTGTTAGAATGCATTTATTCAGAAAACATATTAGCCATTTGATCATTGCAATGGCCTCGCCCGAAAGTGTACATCACACACCTTGAGACTGTCTGATGCAGCAGAAACCGAGCTCAGCGACCGCTCCTGGGAGACCTTGACGTGAAGGGAACATCGCGTCCCTGGGTAGTTGGGGGTTTTTGTTTGTGTGTTTTTCGCGTTTCGCAGTCACACCTACCACGGAGTCCAGAGAAGAGATAATAAATCTAATTGATCGCCTCGTACGTTATCTTAACAGAGAGTCGGGGACCTAGTGGCCCGCGATATTTAAATGAAAGCCACGCAGAGTCAACAAGACTCCGGGCGAGAGAATAGCTTGATATTCTTAATTCTGAGGCGCTGTATTGGTAATCAATGGGAATGTGAGGGCCATTGGAAAGCTGTCCAGTTTTCAATTGCAGCATAAGTTGGGAAACAATTTGAAAATAATAGCTCCCACAAAGAGTTTCTGAGGCAGTCAATATGGGCTTCCCGTGAAGGGCAAAGAGGGATTTGGCATCGCACGCCACGTTCAGATGCTAGGCGTCAGGCAATGTCTGTAGCACCCACAAAGGTCCCCCTTCCCCCTACCTCTCGCCCCCCACAGATCGGAATGCAAAATCTCTCAGAACCCACTCTATTGAGACTCCGTAAAATGGGACAGTCACTCAGAAAGACTTTGCAACGAGTGCCTGTTAATAGGACTGTAAACACTCCTACTAATGACCAGTAAGGAGAGCCCTTCTAGTCAATAGTAACCATTGAAGGAAGAGAAAAAATATCCCCAAGATCCTGGTGACCGTGGCCCTGAAAACTTTAATTTGGGTCCTAATCCTGACTTACCAGAACTTAAAGTTTTAAATGTTCATTAGGAGAGCAAAGTATTAGGATAATCGCACTCCGATAGACCATTTTCCTGCCTGTTACTGACCGAGAACGCAAAAGCACTGTCTGCCTTCGAAGCACTGAGCACCAACCCAGGAACCTTAAGAACAGACCAAGAGTAACGTTTCCTGTTTTTGGAACCTCTGCTGCAGTTATTATTTATGCCGTAAAAATGTGTCCTGGGCCGAGACCGGTTTGGCTCAGTGGATAGAGAGTCGGCTTACAGACTGAAAGGTCCCAGGTTCGATTCCGGTCGGGGGCATGTTCGATTCCAGTTACTTCTTGTGTGTTGTTGCTCCCTGGTAGGGTGTTAAGATGTAGTCATCATTACATGATGATGATGATGATATCAATCAGGTTATCAATAATATTAAAGCCTGACGAGATGAATGGGCAGAAATAGGCCAACGTAACTCATCTGTTCTTCGCACATGTTTTATCCGAGCTGACTCTTGGGCCATATCCCTTGGCTAGGTCTCTCTTCCTCCAAATGGGCATGTACAGTGGTACCTCGAGATACGAGTGCCCTAACATACGATATTTTTGAGTTCCGAGCCGACGAGCGAGCGATTTTTGCTTTGAAATATGAGCAATATTTGAGATAGGAGTAATCGCTCGGATCGGCCGGCTGCACATGACCCACCAGTTTACCACGACTCGAGCGTCTCATAGTTTCCCATGCCTCAAGGTTACGGAACGAATTAAACTCCTCTCTCGAGGTACCACTGTACTCCAAATCTGAGAAGGAATTGTAAAGTCTGCTCACATAAAAGGAGGAACCATTCTCTACTGAGTGCCAATACCAGGGCATGCTCTCCACCAGGAACTCAACAGGCAGTCTCTTGCCAAGGAGTAAAAATATCCAGATAACTCCCACCCTACTCTAACCTTCCTACCATCTGGATTTTCTCTTGATTTGCTGTCTCTTTAAATCTCATCTCCACTGAAATACAGAATGTCTTGCCCTGGCCAATATGGCTCAATGTTGTCCCGTGCACCAAAAGGTTACCAGTTAGATAGGGGGCATGAGGCCACCAATTGGTGTTTTGCTCTCACATTGATGTTTCTCTCTCGCTCTTGCTCTCACTCTCTCATCTCCTTTCCTCTCTCTCTCAAAACCAATATTTTAGTAATCATTTAAAGTAAAAAAAAAAATACTTTTAAAAAAGCACAATGTATTTTGGCTCTGTAGTCAGTCTTTACAGAAGAAAGCTAATACAGTGGTACCTCGAGATACGAGTTTAATTCGTTCCGTCACCTTGAGGCTTGGGAAACTATGAGACGCTCGAGTCGCGGTAAACTGGTGGGTCGTGTGCAGCGCGATTACTCCTACCTCAAATGTTGCCCGTATTTCAAAGCAAAAATCGCTCGTATCTCAAAAATCTTGTATGTTAGGGCACTCATATCTCGAGGTACCACTGTATAATCCTTCACAAAGTAGAAGCCAGCAGGGCCTTTTGGGGGAAGATAACACGGGTCTTCATTTCTCAGATTGGCGTCAGAGAGGTTTATCAAATAGCTGCCTGTCTTCCCACTTCCCTGTAGATCAGGCATGTCAAACTCAAAGGCTAACACGAGCCAAATAAACAAGGCCGTGGCCCACAAGTTTGACACGCTTGCTGGACTGGGAGCTCCAGGGGGCTCCCCCACATGCTGCTTAAGAAGCAGGGGGCACCGGCCTCCTTATTCAGGGAAATACCGTGCTGGAGTGGAAGGCAGAGTTCAAGACAACGCTCAGCCCAGACGTCTTTCCTGAAAGGGGGGCCCCCTCTTTTCCCTCAGCTCTGAGCGGGCCCAGGCTCACCCTCCAGGCAAGGAGAGCTGGGCTTTGTTCACTGGTTGCTGGCAGACAGTAATCAGCTGACAGCCCAGCACCGGAGTACCATGTGCAAATAGGACCAGGATGCAGGGGACTGGGGTGAGGTCAACGTTAAAGGAAACCCTGACAGTGTAAATTACACCCTGGCAGCATCTTGGAAGTGAGCCTCCATTTGAGTCCTGACTATGGCGGGAGAAGAAACAGCCACCGGTACAGGTTTAGATGCATTTGTCACAGGAAATAAACTCCAGTTCCTTCACGGACAGCAGTGGAGAAGAGAATGGGTAACGGATAAGCTACTGATGATGAGACCAGGCAGCTGGTGTTTAGAACTCGCCACTCACACACCCACAGTGTGTCTGCGAGCTCTGTGGTGATCCCTGGGAGATTCTATGTTATTTTTCTCTCTCTCTCTTATTATTTTTATCTTCATGTATTATTTTGGGGGCAGATGACCATCCTCTAACATACATGATGCAGACATCAAAACCAAAGAGGGAAATGAGCAAAAATGAAACGAGGTTGTAGACTCCGATCAGCACTGTTAGATTGCAGCAGAAATAATCCATATTTTTAGAAGAAGAAGAAGAAAAAACATGGCACCTCTTCAGAGAGTTTGTTTTGACACCAGAAGTGTCTCAATCGATGGCTTGTCTCTCCTTGCCGTTCTCCCCTCTTCCAGGAGGGAGTCCCTTCTGTGTCTGTCTGGCCCCCTTTTTCTCCTTCCAGGCTGTCAGTTCTCGAAGGGGACCCGGAGGGAGGGAGGGAGGGAGCTCACAGAACTTGTGTGTCCACAGCTGCCTCTCCGTGGAGGACAGGGGGTGTGATGAGCGGGGAGCGCCCGCCCCCCCCCCTGGATTCACAGATCACATCCATCATGTTGATCAGCCCCCGAAAGGCAACATATTGTCTGGGACTCGGCCAAGGAGGGGTATCAATTTCACAACCGCACTGACGTCTTCAGCCAAGAGCCGGGTTATTTCTGGCTGCTGGAGTCTGAGACGCACGTTGGAGCCTCGTTTTCCACTTCCCCCCGCTTTCCGCCAGCCTCGGAGGGGTGACTTAGTCTGCAGTCCAAGAGAGGCATCTTCAAGGAGCAAATGAGCTCCCTTACGTGGCCTTTGCCTAAGAGCCTTCTTTTTATGCAGAGCGTTTAGAGGGTGGCTTTTTCCCCTGTTATTATTTCTTATTGGCATAGCTCCCAACCATCCGAGCCAGCATTATTCTAAGAAAAGTTAAAGAAAAACAAAAGCGATGCTTGAATGAATCTTCAGGCTCGGATGAGGCTGATAACAGTCATATTAATTCTATCCAGTATATACTCAACGATAGGAGAAAAAGTCGACCCTCATGGCTATGTCACTTGTTGGCCTCATCTGTCTAAATGTACTTGAAAAAAATTTTTTAATGTCCTACTAGGCAAATTGTGGAAATTCATCTCTATATTCCTTCCTAGACCCCATAAAAATTAGACATGGTTCGCTCACATGAAATCCTGGCTTGTGATGACTTTTGTCTTATCGCGTCACCTTTAAAATAGATGCTCTTTTTTTTCATTCATTGCTTGTGGTTGCTTTGCTATTTGCCAATTTTTCATTCGGTTCCTTTCCTCTGCTTGTCTGGAATCCTGGCTCATTCAAAGAGTAAAATGCTTTGCAAGGAGAGGTTTGATGTAACGGTGAAAATTAGATGAATCCCTGAAACAAATATTTCCTTACTGAGGAAGAAAAACTAAAAACACAACTTTCAGACCTTCATAAGGAAAACTGCATCTTCCAACCACTGCAAAAAAAAAACTTGCAAAACACTTCCGGTTGATGCATTAGGGCAGATAACTAAAGTGTATGATCTGGCTATTTTTTGCCTTGTAAATTATTTCCGGGTTGGTTTTCATATTCAAGAATCTAAGAAAAATTGAAAAGCTGAAATACTGTTAAGTCCTTATAGCAGTAGCTTCCCTGTAGGTTTAATGTCTAGTGACTACAGCTTCTGGGAACTTTTTTAATAATACATGATTAAATACTTACTATGGGCATTCAGATTGTTTTCACACCAGTTTCAAAAATTAAATCTAATATATTCTTTGATGGAATAAAATGGGTTTCTAGGAGGCCTGTGTTTAGGAAATATTCTTTGATCATGTTATTTTCTTTGGACTCACTGGAAGCAGATGATGCTTTTTCTTTTTCTTCTTCTTTTTCAATTATTTGCTCAGATAGAAAACCATAAAAAGACCTCACCACAGTGCGCTCCTGAAAATGAGCTCACCAGCTCGGCTTCCCTCATTGTGTGGTTCTATTACAGGCATTTGGAGCTGTGATAAGTGCTTAAACCTCATTGTGTTTAAATGAAGTAAGATGTGTTAACTACCAACAGTAATCACTATCTTTGCAACCTCCTACTGGATTCTTTAATCACCTTTAAATGCTTTCCTTACATTATTTGGAAATGAGAACTTTTGGGGTTGTAGGAATATACTGGTTCTTCTGTGGCCTATGTTTACCATTTCACCTTTCGTATCTATAAACAATCTTGTTTAATTTTTTTTTTTTTTTGGCATGGGGATTCTTTGATCTGCGATTTCTTTTCTATTGGTACAAAGCCCTGCAGAATCTAATTTTAAATTCCACGCTTCTTGTTTCTCCAAAGGAGACTTGTGCAGTCAAGTTCATTTTAGAGGACAAAAATGCTAATTAACACTTTCATGTCAGCCAGTATTTGGTGTGTGTGTGTGTGTGTGTGTGTGTGTGTGTGTGTGTGCATGGGGGGGAATCTTTATATTTTAACCTCATGCCTTAAATCTGGTTTCTAAATGTGAGTGACATGGATGTCTTTCGCCAAATTGTGTACAAAAAAAAAGATAAATGATTGGCATCTATACAATGATATTATTTGTCATGCAGGGATGTTCTTAAATATTTGTGGAGAGTCAGATTTCTCTGAAATTTGGTTTCTGATAAAGTCAGGATTTCCATGATGTTTTAAGGAATCCTTTTCCTGACATTCCTCCTGTAACATCCGGCGTGTTTGTTTCTCTCTCCATCATATACAACATCTCAGAAGAGATTGTAACATTGAACATGGGCGAAAGCTATTATTTGCCCAAGTGAACTTCACAACCTGTGATAATTTATCATTCATTTCCCCGAGTGCCTCCACTCTGTTCATCTTGATTTCGCTGGGAGATATCTCCTCCTTCAATGCCTCGCCAATATTCGCAGGCACCTAACTCCGTCAGCAGATTTGACATCTTCATCTCAATGTCCTTTTCTATTCCTCCCGCAATGTTAATGTTACAAATTACAGGAGGGCATATTAATAGCCAGACCCAAGAAGCAGAAAGAAAAGTGCATTTTTTTTTCAAACTAAGTACTAACTTGGGATTTCCCCGGGCCCATTGTCAAGTCAGCCGAACCCACAGCCCGTCCATTGTGATGATAATGGATTCTGTGTTGTTGGCGCAAAGGTCGAGAGGTCACCGTAAGCTCCTTAATGGACTGTGAAATAACTTTAACTGCATTAACCTCTCCGGATCACATGGGTGGCACCACCAGCCACTCCTGAAATGCTCATTCGTTTAGAGAGACAATACCATTAGATTATTATATTTTCCATTTCGAATAGCAATAGGCTCAAAGCAATTATGCAGCTAGGCATTTCCATTACGCGAATAGGACCTTAAAGAAGATTAACAAGAGCATCTCCTGCATAGGAGACATGCAGGAGGGAGGGGTGGGGACTTTGAGAACTCAACTGGACTTTTAAGATGCCTTACACTCAAAGGGTCTACTACTTTAGGTTCCTAAGTCATTGGATGATATGAAAATATTACTAAGATGAAATGGATTCTCTATCCGTTCCCTAAGCGAAGCAGTTACAGCTACAGAATTAAAACTTGCCCCCGTCTATTGATTTTTCCTAAATGAAATAAATCATCAACTATGAAAGCAGGAGAACTGATAACCAAGAACTTAAGTCGGGGAAAGCCACATTGGAAACCGTATGTTGTCATTTCGCCGACTCTGTGTCCCTTCCCCGGGAATGTAAGTGCTGTTGGTTGTTTTATTCCTGCCTCTGGCTGTTGTGTTGAAGAGACCGACGTGCATTCTTTGGAAAGCACACACAAAGCTGCAAGCCCTGATTATCTGAAGGACAAGAATAATTGTTGTGGGTCTGTATAGATCTATTTACCTACAAGCGAAGCTCTATTGGGTAAATATCCAAGGGAGATTTAAAGAGGACCGTGGTCACCAGTATTGTCACGAGAGCGCCTCATTGTCATCTTGATGTGACATAATGAGAAAGCACAGCACATTAAGCACGCGTTTTAAATGCCTCGTGGTTTTCTAGTGGGATCTCCTGAGCTGGGAAGTGAAAATGGGCTACGTTTGTTTTGCTTCTAAAAATGCATCCTTTAATATTTCTAAAATTGGCATTCAACTTGAAATCACTGCTATAGTCAACATAATCCTTTTATTTTTAATTCTGGAAAATTTGTTATCATTGAAGGCATCTTAGAATTAGGGAGATATAGAGGACAAATTGAAGGTATAAACATTCTTGTATTTTATTTATTTGTTTATTTATTTATTTACTTAAAATGTATTTTTATTGATTTTTAGAGAGGAAGGGAGAGAGAAATGGAAACATCAATGATAGAGAGAATCGCTGATTGGCTGCCTCCTATACATCCCCTACTGGGGATTGAGCCTGCAACCCGGGCATGTGCCCTTGACCTGCATCAAACCCAGGATCCTTCAGTCCGCAGAAATGCTCTACCCACTGAACAAAACCAGCTAGGGAAACATTCTTTTTTAAAAATCTGGATCTGGGTGGATATGTCTTAATCTTGGAAAAGCTGCTTTTTGAGGGTTAGATGAGAATTGGTTATTGTTTTCCAGAAGTGAGAGAGGAAAGCATGCGAGCTAGGCAGCTTGCTCTTAGGAGTGTAAAATGGCATTGCTGTGTTACCTAA
>PVJN01048753.1:0-15477 GCA_004026805.1 Lasiurus borealis
GTCACGTGGATGTGTACAGTGGAAAACAAACTGCCTGTGTCCATGTACCCAGGCTCAAATTCAGTGCTGCTTTCCTATGTGGGCACAGGGTCTGTTCGTGGGTAATAAACTTTCTGAGACCGCATATCCAGGTTCAAATTCACAGCAGCCTCTCTTCTAAGGTGCAGGGCCTGGTCATGGGAAACTAGCTCCTGAGGTTTGCACCCCCAGGCTCAAATTCAGTGCTGTCTTCCTGCGTGGGCATAGGATCTGGTCACAGAAAGCCATCTTCCCAAGGTTGTGCAGCTATGCTCAAATTCAGGACTGCCTCCCTGCCTGGGCATGGAGATGAGTCAAGGGAAGCAAATTCCCCAAGTTTACAAGACCGGACTCAAGTTCAATGCTATTTCCCTGCCCTGCATGGGCGCAGGATCTGGTCGCAGAAGACCAGCTGCCTAGAGATAAGTGGAATTCTGCTTAGTCTCCCTGCCTGGGTGCGGATATGAGTCGCAGGAAACAAACTTCCCATGTCTGACACCAAGGCGCAAAGTCAGGCAGAGTTGCCACTGCTCTGTGTGTGCAGAAAGCCTTATTATGCAGCTGGGGTCTGGTAGTTTCTGTGTCACTGCCACACAGGCAGTGCGGGAGGGGGATTGGTTTTGTGACTCAAAGAAATCTGCGGTCAGTGTCTGAGTCCTGGTGTCCCTAGGTCTGTAGCTGTGGGGGCAGGTCTTCTACCAGAGTGGCTATAGGGTCCTGGTTTGCTTCCGAGACCAGACTGGGTGGTGGCAAGGTAGGATCTTAGTCTCAAGCAGTTCTGTTCTTCAAAATGGCGTAGTCTCTGTGCCGCCAGTGTCCTTCCTGGAGTGTTTGCAGTAGCTGTGGGGCTTTCCCTTCTGCCTGGATTGGCAGGCCCCTGGAAGAACTGCAGGGTCTAACTGTCCCTATTTCACTCATACACCCACACATGTCCACACACACCTCTATTGCTTCCTCACTCTTTCACACACACTCCCTTTCCTATCTTCCTGCTGGTCGACATCTTGCCTCTCTCTCTCATTATTGATGTTTCTATCTTCCTCTTTCTCCATTCTTCTCTGAAATAATAAAAATATATACAGTGGTACCTCAAGATACGAGTGCCCTAACATAAGAGATTTTTGAGATACGAGCCGTCGAGCGAGCGATTTTTGCTTTGAAATGTGAGCAACATTTGAGATAGGAGTAATCGCGCGGATCAGCCGGCTGCACATAACCCACCAGTTTACCGTGACTCGAGCATCTCATAGTTTCCCATGCCTCAAGATTATGGAACGAATTAAACTCCTATCTCGAGGTACCACTGTATATATATATTTTATTTTATTATTTATTTATTTTTTTTAAATATATTTTATTGTTTTTTTACAGAGAGGAAGGGAGAGAGAGAGTTAGAAACATTGATGAGAGAGAGACATCGATCAGCCGCCTCCTGCACACCCCACACTGGGGACATGCCCACAACCAAGTACATGCCCTGGACCGGAATCGAACCCGGGACCCTTCAGTCCGCAGGCCGACGCTCTATCCACTGAGCCAAACTGGTTTTGGCAATATATATGTTAAAAAGAAGTACAAAATAGGTTGGCCAGTGTGGCTCAGTGACTGAGCATTGATCCATGAACCAGGGAATCATGGTTGATTACCAATCAGGGCACATGCGTTGGCTGTGGGTTCAATCCCCAGGAGGGGGCGTGCAAGAGGCAACCCATTCATGATTCTTTCTCATCATTGATGTTTCTATCTCTCTTGCCTTTCCTCTCTGAAATAAATAAAAACATATATATTTTTAAAAAGTACAAACTAGTCATGGGGATATAAAGTACAGCATAGAGAATATAGTTAATAATATTGTGCCAAAACCGGTTTGGCTCAGTGGATGGAGTGTCAGCCTGTGAACTGAGAGGTCCCAGGTTCGATTCTGGTCAATGGCATGTACTTTGGTTGTGGGCACATCCCCAGTAGGGGGTGTGCAGGAGGCAGCTGATCAATGTTTCTCTCTCATCAATGTTTCTAACTATCTCCCACCTTTCCTCTATGTAAAAAAATCAATAAAATATATTTTTTTAAAAATAAAAAATAATAGTGTAATAACTATGTATGGTGTCAGAGGGTACTACACTTATAGAGGAACCACTTTGTAAGGTATAAAAATGTCTAATAGCTAGGTTATATACCTGAAACTACTGTGTATGTCAAGTATAATTGAAAAATAATTTATTTAAAGTAAAAAAAAAAGTGTTGAACAGGCTTGGGATAAGTAGGCCATGGCCATCACCCACCCACTGTGTTAAAAGGCACTTTTTTGCCCCTCTGGTCTTTCCCAGGAACCCAGGGTCAGTGTCAAGGTCTGCTCAGCCACCCTCTGACATAGAGCTGATGCTAAAAGAATACAAGCGGGCTCGTGAGGAGGCCAAGATGGAGATCGCCCGGACCCGGGACCGACTGCGGGAGCAAGCTGAACAAGAGAAGCTGAGAATTCGCCAGCAGATCATCTCCCAGCTGCTGAGGGTGGGAAATAGGTTTCAGGGTAGGCCTGGAGCCTGCAGGCAGACCTCAGACTGGTTAGTCTTCACTGGCTGCCTCAGGCACTGGATGTAACATTTGACCCCTGGTGCCAGTTCAAAGCTATGTTCACTGTCTTTACGTGTCATTCTCATCAGACCAGCTTCTATCGCTGGGCCAGAGTCTGGGAGGAGGCTGTCTTGGGATAGGCTTGGGTTGGGAGTATGGGGAGGTGTGAGGGTGTGAGGCTGAGGTGGGAGGCACTGGGGGTGATGGGACCTGGGAGGTAAGAGGGGTGGATTTGGGGCTGTGGGGCCTGGGTAGTGAGGGTACACCAGAAGCTGGTTGATGGTGATCTGTCCTTTCCAGGAAGAGGAAAAACTACACACCCTGGCCACCTCCAGCTCCCTGTGCACCAGCTCCAATGGAAGCCTCTCCTCTGGTGTCACCTCTGGCTACAACAGCAGCCTGGCCTTGTCAGGCCAGCTCCCGTCCCCAAGCAGTGTAGTAAGTAGGCAGATGCTAGGTATAAGCTTGGGACCAGGCTCTTAATGCGAGTTTGGGCAGAAAGTTCTGCCTCAGGTCACTGCTGACACTTGATGGACGGTGGCTTTGGCCTTTCCTCTAGGTTTGTCTTTCTCTCCCTGTTCATTCATTCAACAGCTGCTTGTTTTGTAGGTATTGTTTTTTAAGCATTGAGGGTGCAGCAGTGAGCAAAACTATTCTTATCTTTATTAGAAAGATAAATATTGAAGAGCTTATTTATCCTTCTAATAATCTAAGGATAAGATTCATGCACCAGTGGGGTCCCTCAGTCTGGCCTGTGGGGATCATGCTGAAACCGGCAGTCCAACATCCCCCAGGGGTCCTGGAGTGGAAGAGGGTTCTCTGAAGAGTTGCTGTCACTGGGCAGCTCCTGCATTGAGCGTCTGCCCCCTGGTGGTCAGTGTGCATTATAGCTGCCTGCTGGTTGCTCAGGCTTTTGAATATATACATTATTAGCATAGAGGAAGGGATGCTAAGCCAATGTGCAAGTTGGAACCTGGAACCTGACCTAGTCTGGATGCTCAGTGAAGATGCTCTGAGCCTAATGGTGAGAGAGATATTCTGCAGTGGGAACTCAGTGCTGGTGGTGTCCAGAGGGCCCACAAGGGAGGCTCTAAGGCAGTGGTTCTCAACCTTCCTAAGGCCTCGACCCTTGCATACAGTTCCTCATGTGGTGGTGACCCCCAACCATGAAATTTTTGCTACCGTTATACATCGTGATGTAAATATCTGCATTTCCGATGGTCTTAGGCGACCCCTGTGAAAGGGTCGTTCGACCCCCAAAGGGGTCGCGACCCACAGGGTGAGAACCGCTGCTCTAAGGGAAGCGTTTGAGGAACTAAAACATTTGATTGGAATGTAAAGAGTGAGAAGGGAAAATTACATGAAAAAAAGAACCAGAAAATGCAAGATCGTGTGGACTAAATTGAGAATTCTGGGTCTTTCTAATCCATCTTGTCATGTTACTTCTCCAAAGCTGCTGGAAAGCCTTTAAGTAGGGAGAGAAGGATGAGATTGTACGAAGGGGCAAGAGCAGCTCTGTAGACCCATTAGTGACCATGGCAAAGCCGAGTGAGAGTTCATGATTGCTTGGCTTAGGGCGCTCCTGGTGAAGATGAACTGGTGTGGATTCAAAGAAGAGAAAGCATCCATGGGACTGACTGGATGTGGAGGAAGGGAGAAGTACTGAGTGAAAACACTGTGAAACAGTGAGGCATGACACTATTTGTACAAATTAAAACTGCACATACTCAAAGCAATTCTTTTCGCAAGAACACATACAAACAAAAAGATGTCCCCCAAACATGTCAGTGTGCCTTAAGGTAGGCATGAGAAGGAAATGGGGCTGAAAAGTGAAAACATTTTTAGAATGAAAATCTTTTGAAACTTGATATAATCATACTATGAAACTGACAAGTTTTGGGTGGACTAGTTCTTTGAAAAGTTTCGTCTATGAAAAGTGGTCTGTTGAGATCAGGGGTGGGCAAACTATGTCCCTTTGGCGAGATCTGGCTCACTGCTTCTTTAGTAAACAATGTTTTACTGGCTGCAGCCTCGCCCATTTGTTTGTGTTGTCTGTGGTTGGTTGTTTTATGCCACAATGGCAGAGGCAAGTGGTTACAACTACTCTCGTGGCCCACAAAGCCTTAAATACTCCTTACCTGCCCCTTTACAGGAAAAGGTTGCCAATTCCTGGTTTAGATTTTCCATCTCTCTGGAGCCAATTTTGATTCTAACTTGTTAATTTCTGTTCTGTTATTATTAATTACGTTTTCTTGTGATAATTTCTCCATCTTTCCTTGTCTCGTGATCAGTAATTTTGTTGAATTTGTTTGCCTGCTGTTTTCTTATGATTAGATTGAGGTTATGCATTTTTTGGCAAGAATACCATAGAAATTATGTTGGGGTTGCCAGATAAAGCAAAGAAAAATACAGGATGCTAGTTAAATTAGAATTTGAGACAAACAACAAATATATGCCCCATGCAATGCCTTATTGTTACTATATTAGGTCAGTGTATGTGATGTCACTGTGCTTATTATTGGTGATGTTAACATTGAAGTTACAATGGGGTCTGGGGTTTCTCCACTGAAAAGTTACTATTTTTCTCTTTATAATTAATAAACATCTTGGGAGACTGCAAATATTCTATTTTTTCTCAAACCTTTGCTCACTTATTTTAGCATCCATTGTTGTATCTTGTCTAAGAAAATTTTCACTGTGGTGTTTTAATGACAATTTGCATTTCCCTTATTTTTCTACATTTCTTAATGGATTTTTTCTGTAAGGGTGTATTATCCCTACTATCCCTATTTACTTTATTGAGTTTTAATTACTTTATTTTTATTTATTTATTTATTTTTATTTTTTAATTTTTTAAATATATTTTATTGATTTTTTTACAGAGAGGAAGGGAGAGAGATAGAAAGTCAGAAACATCGATGAAAGAGAGACATTGATCAGCCGCCTCCTGCATGCCCCACAGTGGAGATGTGCCCGCAAGCAAGGTACATGCCCCCACCAAGAATCGAACCTGGGACCTTTCAGTCCACAAGCTGACGCTCTATCCACTGAGCCAAACCGGTCTCGGCTAATTACTTTATTTTTAAATATATTTCTTTTTTATTTTAAAAATATGTTTGTATTGATTTTTTTAATTTTAAATTTATAGTTTTTTAAATTAAATCTTTATTATTCAG
Source organism: Lasiurus borealis (assembly GCA_004026805.1). Classification (NCBI taxonomy): domain Eukaryota; kingdom Metazoa; phylum Chordata; class Mammalia; order Chiroptera; family Vespertilionidae; genus Lasiurus; species Lasiurus borealis. The sequence continues at coordinate 5,769 of PVJN01048753.1, forward strand.
ATTATTACATTTGTTTCTCTTTTTTCCCCTCCATAGCACCCCTCCACCCAGCTCCCAACCCTCCCTCTGCCCTTAGCTCCCTCCCATTGATCTCATCCATAGGTGTATGATTTTTGTCCAGTCTCTCCCTGTACATCCCTGACCCCTTTCCCCCTGAGAATTATCAGTCCACTCCCTTTCTGTACTCCTGATTCTATTATATTCACCAGTTTATTCTGTTGATCAAATTTTTAATTCACTTAATTTTTAGATTCACTTGTTGATAGATATGTATTTGTTATTCATAATTTTTTGGCTTTTACCTTTTTCTTCTTCCTCTTCTAAAAGAGTACCCTTCAGCATTTCATATAATACTGGTTTGGAGTTGATGAACTCCTTTAGTTTTTTCTTATCTGTGAAGCTCTTTATCTGCCCTTCAATTCTGAATGTGAGCTTTGCTGGATACATTATTCTTGGTTGTAGGTTCTTGCTATTCATCACTTTGAATATTTCTTGCCACTCCCGTCTGGCCTGCATAGTTTCTGTTGAGAAATCAGCTGACAGTCGTATGGGTGCTCCCTTGTAGGTAATAAACTGTTTTTCTCTTGCTGCTTGTAATATTCTCTCTTTGTCTTTTGCTCTTGGTATTTTAATTATGATGTGTCTTGGTGTGGTCCTCTTTGGATTCCTTTTATATGGGGTTCTGTGTGCTTCCTGGACTTGTAAGTCTATTTCATTTACCAGATGTGGGAAGTTTTCAGTCATTATTTCTTTAAATAGGTTTTCAGTATCTTGCTCTGTCTCTTCCTCTGGCACCCCCACAATTCTGATGTTGGTACGCTTGAATCTTTGACTTGATTCTTATGTTCCTCTAGTCTGCTGTTAGGTCTCTGTATAATAATTTTTATTTCAGTAAGTGTATGTTTAATTTGTAGTTGGTCCTCTCTCTCTTTCTCTTTCTCTCATTTAAAAAATATATTTTATTGATTTTTTACAGAGAGGAAGGGAGAGGGATAGAGAGTTAGAAACATTGATGAGAGAAAGACATCGATCAGCTGCCTCCTGCATGCCCCCACTGGGGATGTGCCTGCAACCAGGGTACATGCCCTTGACCAGAATCGAACCTGGGACCTTTCAGTCCACAGGCTGATGCTCTATCCACCAAGCCAAACCGGTTTCAGCTAGTTGGTTGTTTTTCATCTCTAGTTGGTCTTTTTTCATCTCCTCTTGAATCTTGCTAAATTTATTAATCTTTTCTAGGAAATTCCTGAAAAACCTTATAAGCGTGGTTTTGAACACTATATCCAGTCGTTTGTTTTCTTCCATTTCTTTTGTTTGTGATCTGATTTCTTTGTCTCTCCATTTTCACTGCTTCCCTGAGTTGCTAGAGTAGCTTTGCGTGCTAGGTGTCCTACATGGCCCAGTAGCTCTGCCTCCCCAGTTACTTGAGGTGGACTGTCTTGGTGCACCCTTTTGTGGACTGTGTGTACAGCCTTGTTGTAGTTAAGTCTTGATTGTTGTTGGTATCACTGGGGGGAAATTAACCTCCAGGCCAATTGGTTGTGAGGATCAGCTCTGTCTATGCTGGGAAAACTGTGCTGGAATCAGCCTTATGATACAAGACTTGCAAAATTGCAAAAGTCTCTCTGTTCAGCTTGAATGGGGCGGAGTCTCTGGACTGAGCAGAGATAGCCTTGGCTTCCAGTCCTGTCCTATGCGGCCCCTGGGTCTCAGTATCCCTTGCTAATCGCTACAGCCCTCTTTTTACACACACGCACGCGTGCATCCAGAAATCTGCCTTTTGCATGCGCCTCCAGACCTCTATCTTTCCGGCTCCCCTGAGTTTCTGTGCACTCCAGAAACTATGAGTCTGGGTCCCCAGGGTCTCACCTGAAACTGGGGTTCATTACAGTCGGAAGTAGATTTCAGCGCAGTTGGGAGGTTCTGTCTCCCTCCCACTAGAGAAAGCCATGAGCACAATCAGCAATCAGCCCTGTGTCTGCCTTTGCGCTCGTGCGCCTCCAGACCTCTGCCTTTTTGTGGTTCCCCTAAGTTTCCGTGCACTTCTTTCTTTTCATGACAGTCCAGACTTCCCCCTCCCTCCCCGTATGAGTCTCACCCAGAACTGGGGTTCAATGCAGTCGGATCTGGGGTTCAGTGCAGTCAGGAGTTTCAGTCTCTCTCCCAATAGAGGAAGCCAGCCAGGTACTCAGACACCCATCCTCTCCACATGTGTGTCTCTATACCTCAGCTTTTTGCAGCTCCTCTGAGTCTCTGTGAGCCCTTCTCTTTCCTTCTAGTTGTAGAATTTCCACTCAGCCAGCTTTCCTGTGGTTCTGGATGATGCCCATTCTGTTTTTTAGTTGTAGTTTTGAAATTGTTGTGCGAGGCAGCAGTTTACTTGTTTACCTATGCTGCCATCTTGGTTTCTTCCTCGTAATTTCTTTAAGAAAGACTTAAGGGCACTGTATTCATTAGATTCTATATTTCAAATCCAAAATATAAACTAATTTACAATCTAAATTAACAATATGTAACAGTGCCTATTACCCACACTCCGTTTAACAGAATGTTATCTTCAAGCTTTGCTAATCTGATAGGCATAAACAGTATTTCATTTCAGTTTTAATTTGCAATTCTTTTCTTGTGTCTGAGATCAAGTGCCTTTTCAGATGTTTAAGGCCCTTTGGACTTTTTGCTTTGACCTCCAAGCATCCTGTGCCCATTTCTCTCTTTTGCTGTTTTCCTTTTGTTTTTTGGAGACCCTTCTTTATAGTAAGAAAATTATCCATTTTTGTCATTTGAGAGGCCAGTGTTTTTTTCTAGTTGTGTGTTTTTAGTTTCTGTATTACTACATGAAAAATTTTAATTTTATGTTGTCTCTTTTTTATCCGTCTTTTTAAAAAAATATATTGATTTTTTTACAGAGAGGAAGAGAGAGGGATAGAGAGTTAGAAACATCAGATGAGAGAGAAACATCTATCAGCTGCCTCCTGCACACCTCCTACTGGGGATGTGCCCACTACTTAGGTACATGCCCTTGACTGGAATTGAACCTGGGATCCTTCAGTCTGCAGGCCAATGCTCTATCCACTGAACCAAACCCGTTAGGGCTATCCATCTTTTCTTTCATGGCTTCTGGATTTTGTGCCCTAGTTTAAGGATTTAACTATGAGATTTTTAAATTTTTATTGTCATAATATTAAATTCTCCTCCACCCCTTATATTTTTGAGCCAGAGAGCATAAAGAAATTATGTTAGCACTAGAGGCCTGGTGCATGAAATTTGTGCATGGGGAAGGGGTTGTCCCTTAGCCTAGCCTGCATCCTCTCCAACCTGGGATCCCTTGAGGAAAGTTCAACTGCCCATTTAGGCCCAACCTTCATAGGATTAGGCCTAAATGGGCAGTTGGACATCCCTCTCACAATCCAGGACTGCTGGCTCCCAACTACTCGCCTGCCAGCCTGCCTGATTGCTCCTAACCGCTTCTGCCTGCCAGTTCAATCATCCCCTAATAGCCTGATCAATGCCTAACTGCTCCCCTGCTGGCCCGATTACCCCCAACTGCCCTCCCCTGCAGGCCTGGTCCCTCCCAACTACCCTTCCTTGTAGGCCTGGTTACCCCTAACTGCCTTCCACTGCAGGCCTGGTCCCCCCAAACTGCCCTCCCCTGCAGGCCTGGGTCTCCCTGAACTAGCCTTTTCTGCTGGCCTGGTCACCCCCAACTTCCCTCCACTACAGGCCTAGTCATCTCCAACTGCCCTCCCCTGCAGGCCTGGTTGCCCCTAACTGCCCTCCCCTGCCAACCATCTTGTGGTGGCCATCTTGTGTGTTGGAGTGATGGTCAATTTGCATATTACCTCTATTATATAGGATTATTATATAGGATGATGTGTGAGATGGGTCTCTGATGCAACCTGTTTTTCAGGTGCTGACTCCATTGACTCAGTAATATTTATTAATTTACAGAAATATATTTTGGAAGTCATTAATGTAGCACTGGGAACAAGTAGGATCAATCGCCTCGGAGTATATTATAGAGTGAGGAAGAAGGCCTGAGCTTGAATCTTGAAAAAAATCCCCAAATATCCACTTTTGTTTGAGAGGGAAGAGCCAACAAGGGAAACTGGGAAGGAAGGAGCACCAGGGAGATTGGAAGCCAGAAGCGTGGGGACTTGGGAAGTGAGTATCTCATGTGAAAGGGAGAGGCTGGTTGAGTGAGTGGAAGTGTGCTGAGAGGCTCAGTAAGTTGAGGACTGAGAGTTGTTCACCAGATCCAGCCACATGGACCTCATGGGGACCTCCGCATGGCTGTTTGGGGGCAGTGAGGCAAAGGCTAGATTCAAGTGGGTTCAGAAGGGAGAGGTGGGAGATGGCAAAAGATGACAATCCTTTCAAGAAGTGTTATCTTTGAAGGGCGAGAGAGCAGAGACGCCTGTAGAGAAAGCTTTTAAAGGTGGAAGACTATTTGCATGCTTGAATACTAATAGTAAAGAGGGAGGATGGAGGCAATAAGTGAAGAATGGTATCAGTAGTGAAAGGTTCCTAGAAAGCAGACCAGGATCTCAGTCTGCCGGAAGTCGGAGAGGCCACTTGTATTTTGCAGTAGGAGGAAAGAAGACGAGGAGATAACTGTCTTCCTTTACCTTATCTTGTCTTGAAAGTAGCGCTATGTTAGAAATTGATGATAGGTAGTATGGTAGACTCAGCAGAGGTCAAGGATCATGTCATTGAGGAACTGGCTGAGGTTAAAGGTGAGGTGACTGTATTGCAAATCCAGAGGATTATCCCTTTCTGGTTCCAAAGTAGGATCTTTCTTTGGCTTAATTGTTGTACCTGGGGCTGGAGCTAAAGTCAAGCTTCTCTCAGCTTGTTGCTTTTCCTCTCCATCCCACCTCCCAGTCGAGTTTTGTTTGTTGCCCACACTAAAACCAGCTCCAGCCATGGCCTCATTCCTGTTGCCCAGGGGTGCGAGGGCCCCACCCACTGGCACCTGGCCCTCTCAGGCCCATTTATGGTGATCCCTGTGGAACTTCTCTTCCATCAACTTGAGCCTGTGGCTTGAAGAGCGAGGGACTGGTTTCTATTGCTGTTGACCTCTTGGGTCATCTGGCCTCCTGTACTTTCCATAGGGGAAGATCCTTTCCCTCAGTCTTTTTTTTTTTAAAATAAAGACCAAATATTTATTTATTATATTTTTTAAATATATATTTTTATTGATTTCAGAGAGGAAGAGGAAGAGATAGATAGAAATATCTGTGATAAGAGAGAATCATGAATCAGCTGCCTCCTGCAACTCCCCTACTGGGGATCAAGCCTACAACCCAGTCATGTACCCTTGACTGGAATCGAACCTGAGAACTTTCAGTTTGCAGGCTGATGCTCTTATCTACTGAGCCAAACCAGCTAGGGCTTCACTTGGTCTTTATGTTGGAAGTGTTGGTGTGTTTCAGAGCACAGGAGATAATTCTGCACTGGTTTTTTGGCAGTCTGCTTTCTCTCTTCCTCTGTTCTGGTCTTGAGCATCTTCTCCTCTGCAGGGGGATTCCAACTTGCCTGATTCTGGAGACTCTTGGATTGGGGATGTGCGGGGCCGTTCTGCAGTGAGGAACAGTCACCTGAATCTGGCTGGATCTGCCTGGAAGAACTGGGTCTACAGTGAGTGGTGGGGGCAGTCACTTGCCTGGTTTGGGGACTTTGGGGGCTGAGTTCCTAGATCCAGGGATGTCTGGCCCTAATGTCTGGCCCTGATGCTCATGCCACCTCAGAGCCTCTATCTCTTCACTGTAGGTCGCAGAGCCTCTCTGGGCAGTTGCTGTTCTTCGTCCAGTGTGTCCAGCTGCTTTACCTCCTCCTACCAGGATTTGGCCAAGCACATTGTGGACATCTGTCTGGCTGACGTGAGGAACTGCTCCATGTGTTCCTGTGGCTCCTTGAACAGAGCATGGCTGGGGGAAGAGCAGAGAGGGAAAGAGCAGGGCTGATGTGGCTTCTTTGATGGCTCTCCACCTTGACAAGGGGACTGGTGACTAATCCCAGGATCTGGTTTATACCATACTATCTAAGAGTAATATGCAAATTAACCACCACTCCACTATACCCACAAGCCAATCAGGAATGATTATGCAAATTAACCTCAACCAAGATGGCTGCAGCCATGGGGCGAGGCTTGGGTTTCCTCAGCAATGGAGGAAGCTAAGCTTTCCACACACCTTGGTGGGCCTCGGCCTCCACTCAAGGCTACAAAGTTTCAATTATAGAAGATAAATAAATCCCAACAAAAATGGCGGCAGCCACAGAGCTGGAGAGAGCAAGAGGCTAGGGTTGCCCCCAGCAATGGAGGAAGCCAAGCTTCTGCAGCCCTGGCCTGTCTTGGCCTCCGCTTAAGGCTACAAAATTTCAATTATAGAAGATAAATAAATCCCAACAGAAATGCCTGCTGCCACAGAGCAAGCAGGAGGCTTGGCTCTGCTCCAGGCTACAAAGTTTCAATAGTAGAAGATAAATTCCAGATACCAGGGCCTCTGCTTGGGTCACCAGGGTGTGTGGCTGGCCCGCAAATCACCATAGGCCCCTCACCCAGGCTGCCCCACACCCCAAGAGAACCCTCACCCTGATCCGGGATACCCTTCAGGGCAAACCAGCTGGCCCCTACCCATGCACCATGCCTCTATCCTATCTAATAAGAGTAATATGCAGATTGACCATCACTCCAGATGGCTGCCCCCATGTGGTCAAAGATCCTGTCCCTATGTGGACACAAGATGGCCACGACAAGATGGCCCGCAGGGGAGGGCAGTTGGGAGGGACCAGGCCTGCAGGGAAGGGCAGTTGGGAGTGATCAAGCCTGCAGGGGAGGGCAGTTAAGGGTGACCAGGGATGCAGGGGAGGGCAGTTAGGGGTAAACAGGCTGGCAGGGGAGCAGTTAGGCATCAATCAGGCTGGCAGGAGAATGGTTAAGTGGGTGATCAGGCTGGCAGGCAGAAGCAGTTAAGAGCACTCAGGAAGGCAGGCAGGTGAGCAGTTGGGAGCCAACAGTTCTGGATTGTGAGAGGGCAGTCGGACATCCCTCATGGGGTCCCAGATGGGCTGAGAGACCCCCCCCTCTTTGGCATGAATGTCATGCACTGGGCCTCTAGTTCCCACTAATTCAGGTATGGTCACTGTGTCCCTAGGTAATGGCTGCTTGCTCAGGTGATCTGGACAATCTCTTCAATCGCCAGGCAGCAGCCGGCTGGAAGTGAGTTCCTTTGTCTTGTCCTCATCCCATTGTGCTGCTCACCTCCCTCCTTTCCCTTCTTCACCCTGAGCTGCTCTGTGATCCTGGCACCTGTTTCACCTCTCCTCCCTGTCCTCTCCGTGTCCCAGTTATCAGGGTGAGGAGCAGGAGGTGCAGTTCTACTACAAGGTGTTCTCCTCTACTCGGCATGGCTTCTTGGGAGCCAGGGTGGTGTCCCAGCCGCTGTCTCATGTATGGGCAGTGGTGAGTGACCCTACCCTGTGGCCCCTGTACCACAAGCCCATCCAGACAGCGAGGCTGCATCAGCGAGTGACCAAGAGCATCCACTTGGGTAAGCCCAGGAGCTTCCGAGGCTCTGCTCGGGGACAGGTAGCGGCCAGGGGCCTTTTCGGGGCCTGGGTATTCAGACTGCCTCTAGCTGGGTGTTGGGTTGTGTGATGATGGGGAGCCCTGGTCTGGGAAGGATTTAGGACTAGATGTCTGTGTACCTGCACCTGTTGACTCTTCCCATCCCTGACTTGCCAGTGTACTTGGTGTGCAATCCGGCCCTGTGTGCACTGAAGCAGCCACGAGATTTCTGTTGTGTCTGCGTGGAAGCCAAAGAGGTGCCTGCCTTACTGGTGGTAAAGATATTGTGGGAAGAACTTGGGCTGGAGTGTTGTGAGAAGTAATCTTTGTGGGCCTCAGGTCCTCTGGAGGGAAGAAGGCAACTTGGGGGAGGAGTATGGGTAATAGAAGTCTGGCCTGGTGTTGCCTGCCATGCTTTTGGTCATCACATAGGTAGGATGCACATCGCTCTCTTTCTGTCCACAGGGGCATCTTTCTGTCATGGCAGCTCAGTCTGTATATGACACATCCATGCCGAGACCCAGCAGAGAGATGGTCCGAGGGGAGATCCTGCCCAGTGCCTGGATCCTGCAGCCCCTCACTGTGGAAGGCAAGGAGGTCACCAGAGTCATCTTCTTGGCCCAGGTAGGCATCACCTGCAGCATGCCTAGATCTGCCTTCACAGCCCCATGGGAATGTTGTCTAGCTTGTTTAGCTGTTCTACCTTCCTTCAGGGCTCCTGGGGCTGTGGCTCAAGGGCTTCTTGAGTCACAGGGGAGGAGACCCTGGGGAATCAGGACCAAGTGGATCAACCTTTTCTGATGCTTCTATTACCACGGAGCCTAGCAGCCTTCCTCCACTGGATGTTCCAGGGTCCTCAGGAATCAGGTGCCCCTAAGGGTAAAGGCAGCTGCCTCAGCAGAGAGCAGGATGCATTCTATTTGACTCTACTCCCAGTTCCCCAACTTGACCTTTGTCACTGGGAGGTGAAGCCAATGCCTAGATCTGAAGAGCAGAGCCCAGGGCCCATAAGTTCTGGGTCCGCAGACTATCTGAGGAGTTTCACCCATCATGACAGCTGGTGGGGAGCACACTCTCAGATCTGTCTGTACCTGTGACTCTTCCCCGTTTTATTTCAGATAGAACTTGGTGCTCCAGGTTTCCCCCCTCATCTTTTAAGCTCCTTCATCAAACAGCAGCCACTGGTTATAGCTAGACTGGCTTCCTTCCTTGGTAGTTAGCATCTCACCGTCAAGATGGTGTTGCTGAGATTCAGGCCCAGGATGCTCCAGTCACTGGGGCAGCGCTTGTTCCTCTCTACACCCGATGCAAGAAGAGCCAAGGCTATCTGCTGTGGTCAGCTGGGAAGACCGCACTCAGCCCCGAGATGTCAAGGAAGCCCAGTCAGTACTTGGTCGCAGCTGGCAGCTCTGCAGAGTGAGGCCTGAACTCTGACCCTGGCTGTCCAGAACAAATGAAGCTCAAGTTGGAGTTTTCACCTTTCTTTCCTGCCTCTGAGACCCTATGGCAGACAAGCCGCTCAAGGACCAGGACTGGACACAGGCAGCAGAGCTGGAGATGGCGTGCTCTTGATGGTGCTTCCCTGGTGTGGCCCAGCCCTTGGGCTGGTAGAGAGGCAGCTGTCAGCTAAGACTCTGCTCAGAAATTGCCTCCAGCATTCAGTTCCACTGTGAGATGAACTGTTACCAAAACAGAAAACGTGTAAAAAAACAGCTGCACAAACCAGAACAGTGATTCAGAATCATTTCTCCTTGAATTTTTATCAAACACATTATTTTACTCCCCCACTCCTCCCACCCTCTTTTCCTCACAGGAGAGGACATTTGTGTCTTTGCCTCATTCAGAAGTACTAAGCAATGCTCTCATGGAGCCATCACTCCAGAGCTCAGTAGAATGAGACCATTCACTGTAGAAACCACCTGGACAGATTTGGAGTCAAGGTTGGGGGGTATCTCTTTAAGAGAGTTAGGAAGTGAGCAGCCAGATGCTAGCTGCTGACAATGCAAGAGAAATTTCAGAGATGAAAACTATCTTTTGAAGATGAGAGAGAACATAATGGAACTCCTAGAGGAGGTAAGTGACTTGTTAGAAGGAAGCTCAGTTCCATTTCTTAAGGCCTCAGAGCCTGGGTCTATCTTCAGT
>PVJN01048754.1:0-15274 GCA_004026805.1 Lasiurus borealis
AATGAAACCACATGAGAAATAGTTAACAAATGTGACATTTTAATTAAATACAAGAAAAAAAGGAGAACCAAGATGGCAGCATAAGGTACACACCTGTATGTGCTGCCTCTCACAAAACTACAACTAAAAGACAAAATGACTATCCTCCAGAACCACAGGAAAGCTGGTGGAGTGGAAGTTCTACAACTAGAAGGAAAGACAAAAGTGCATTGAGACCTGGTAGGATGTGCAGAGGCTCAGAAAGGCAGAGGTACGAAGACACTCGAATTGGGCTGGCATGCGCTGCTTTTTCAATTGGGAGGAAGTTGCAAGTTCCCAACTGCTCTGAACTCCAGCTTCCGGCGAGATAATAGGGACCCAGACTCCTACAGGGAGAAACCGGACTTTCAGCCATCCGGTTAGAAAGAGAGGGTGGCCTTCTCGCAGAGATGCCCACAGGAATCATTGTTTATTGCACTGGGGCGCAGGACGCAGGACACGGAACAGAACGTAGAAACACAGAGATGCAGAGAGGGCTGACTGGCAGCCATCGCTGTTTGCCATGCCCTAGCCTAGTGATCCCTGAGATCTTGCCCCACCCAATTTACAAACTCACCTAGCTGTGTGCAGCAGCTTTGCATATGAATGGCATGCTCTCTTGCAGCTTAACTTAACAAATTGCAACTGGGTCAGTTTTGGACAACTCCAAAACTTCTAAACTCCAAGCAAAGAGGAGAAATCTGCAGATCTCCCTGTAGCTCCTGCTGGGTGGCCTTAGACAGTAGCTGACTTGCACCTCCTTGGATATCCAGGAACCAGTGTACCTAGAGGTCAGTGTGAGATGACACCAGATTTCAACTCCTCACATACATAAGTGACGTACTCAAGAGGCAGACTCAGTGAGCACCAAAGCCCCACTGAAGCAATACCTGTCCTATAGGGGTGTCTCCAGTACAGCAGTTCTTCCATTATTAGACACAGCTAATCCTCATAGTCAATTGGCCTAGAGATCAATTTTTCCCAGTGTACCAATAGCAATCAAGACTTAACTACAACAAGACTGTGTACCCAGCCCACAAAGAGGTGCACCAAGAGTGTCCACCTCAGGTGACGGGGGAGGCAGAGCTACTGGGCCATAAAGGACAACTAGCACATAAAGTTACTCCATCAACACAGGGAAGCAGCCAAAATGCAGAGACAAAGAAACCTGTCATGAATGAAAGAAATGGAAGAAAAGAAACTACTGGAGATAGAGTTCAAAACCACATTTATAAAGTTACTCAAGAATCTTCTACAAAACATTGAGAAACTTAGTGAGTCCTTCAAGAATCTTAAAGAGAAATCAAAAAACAAACAAAACAAAAAAAATGGAAAAGGACCAGTCAGAAATTAAACATACACTGTCTGAAATAAAGAATAATATAGAGAAATCCAACAGCAGACTAGAGGACCCCAAGAATCAAACCAAAGATCTGAAATATGAGGAAGCAAGAAATACCCAACCAGAAAAACAAAAAGAAAAAAGAGTCCAAAAATGTGAAGATAGTGTAAGGAGCTCTGGGACAACTTCAAGTATACCAAATCAGAATTATGGGGGTGCCAGAAGAAGAGAGAGAGCAAGATATTGAAAACCTATTTGAAGAATTAATGACAGAAAATTTCCCCTACTTGGTGAAAAAAATGGACTTACAAGTCCTGGAAGTGCAGAGAACCCAAACAAAAGGAATTCAAAGAGGACCACACCAAGACACATCATCATTAAAATGCCAAGAGCAAAAGACAAAGAGAGAATCTTAAAAGCAGCAAAAGAAAAACAGTTACCTACTAAGGAGCACCTATACGACTGTCAGCTGATTTCTCCACAGAACCTACGCAGGCCAGACAGGAGTGACAAGAAATATCCAAAGTGATGAATAGGAAGAACCTACAACCAAGATTACTCTACCCAGCAAAGCTATCATTCAGAATTGAAGGGCAGATAAAGACCTTCACAGACAAGAAAAAGCTAAAGGAGTTCATCACCACCAAACCAGGATTATATGAAATGCTGAAGAGTATTCTTTAAGAAGAGAAAGGAAAACAAAAAGGTAAAGATAAAATTATGAACAACAAAGTGATAACAAATCCATACCTATCAACAAGTGAATCTAAAAATCAAGTGAATAAAAAATCTGATGAACAGAATAAACTGGTGAATATAATAGAATCAGAGGCATAGAAAGGGAGTGGACTGATAATTCTTGGGGGGAAGGTAGTGTGAGGGGTCCGGGAAAAGAATGGACAAAAATCTTACACCTCTGGATGAGGACAGTGAAGGAGGTAAGGGCAGAGTGTGGGGAGTGGGGAATCAGGTGGAGGGGAGCTAAGGGAAGGGCATAGGGGAAAGAGGAACATCTGTAATAAACTGAACAATAAAGATTTATTTTTTAAAAAAAGAAAGAACATGGAAACGAAGTTTGCATGACTGTGAGAAAGAAAATTAATGTACAAATAATCCTAACACTAGGACACCAGCATTACTGATGGTGGAGTAAGAAAACCTCTCAGTCTCTCCCCTCAAAGCTACAAGTTGAACAGCTATAATTCAACAAAGAATCCCTACTCAACAAACATGGCTAAGAGATCAGTGCGCAGAGACTTCTGAATGTGGGTATGTCAGAGCGAACAAGGGAGGCAGGATGGGAGGAGATGGAGAGGCAGATGCACTCCTGTGCTCACTGCAGCCCAAGCCGTAGCAGCGGGGCATCAGGTTGCACCTGAAGAGGCCAGAGGGGCTGCGGCAGCATTGCCACCTGTGGCTGAGCCCAGTGACTGGCGGGCCGAGAAGCGGCAGCAAGGGTGGACGCTGCAGTAGAGCAGCCGCCCTAACCAGGGACAAAAGAAACCCTCAGATGTGCAGACTGCCTCTCTCCCCAGCAGAGATGGCCCACCCGGCTCCAGCTGATGCAATTGCAGTGCAGGTGTCAGATTACAGCCCTCATTCCACAGCCTGGTGAAGGCCAGAGGGGCAGAGTAACCTTCCAGCCTGAGTGGCTGGTACACGTGGCACTTAAATCCAGTGGAAAAAACAAAGCCGCAAAGGCACAAAAGCGCTGGCTCCGCCCTTCCTTCCCCAACCTATTGCAGCCAGGACCCACTTAAAGGCAACTGGGACGACTCAGATAGTACAGGGCAGCTGGCAGCTGGCAGCCTCTGGTGGCAAGGGGAACTTACCGGCCCAAAGCCCCAACACTTGCCACATCTCACCACAGGGGCAGTACCCAGAGACCAAGAAGACCTCCTCTTAGAAGGAATGCCCACCCTCTCGGGGAATACAGTCTGAAGCATTTTCAGCCGAGGCAACACTGCCTCTCTGAGCCACTAGTCCCTTTAGTGCAGGTAAGAGAAAACAAAAACTTGCGCTATACCACCATCTACTGGAAATCTAAAGAAAGACTTCTACATATCAACCTGTTAAAAGCAGAGATATTTCAATTTCTCAAAAGTTCAGACAGAGAAATAATCCATGTAGTGCCAGAAATACCATGGTAACAAGGCAGCTCAGAAAGAAAATGAAAAATATCCAGAAAATAAACTCAAGGACATGGAAGACTGTGATTTAAGTGGCAGAAAATTCAAGATTGCAGCTCTGGAAAAAAAAAAAGATAGGAGAAAACTCAAAGGCAGTTCAGTGAGCTCAGGAATAAAATCAACAAAAGAGGTACTTTACAAAAGAGATTGGAACTATAAAAAAAAGAACCAAACAGAAGTTTTGGAGTAGAATGTCAATAAATGAGATGAAGAATGAATTAGAAAACTTAGGACCAGATGGAAGCAAGAATTATTGATTTTGAAGATAGAAATCTAGAAATGACTCTGGTGCAAGAAGGGAGAGAATTGAGAGTTTAAAAAGAGAGCGAGAAAGAAAGAACTCTACAAGAACTATCTGACTCCATTAGAAAAAAAACAATGTAAGAATAATGGGTATACCAGAAGAAGAGAGGGAGAAAGGAACAAAGAGCATATTCAAACAAATAATTCATGAGAACTGCCCAAACCTATGGAAATAACTAGACTCTCAAATACAAGAAGCTAAGAGAACACCTAGTTATCTCAATGCAGAAAGGTCTTCTCAAGGAACATTATATTAAACTGTTAAAAGTTAGTAACCAGCCAAAACGGGTTTGGCTCAGTAGATCGAGCGTCGGCCTGTGGACTGAAAGGTCCCAGGCTTGAATTCGGTCAAGGGCATGTACCTTGGTTTCGGGCACTTCTCCAGTGAGGGGTGTGCAGGAGACAGCTGATCGATGTCTCTCTCTCATCGATGTTTCTAGCTCTCTGTCCCTTTCCTTTCCTCTCTGTAGGAAATCAATAAAATATATTTTAAAAAGCATTTATTTAAAAATAAAAATAAATAAATAACCAAGAAAGAATTCTTGGTTGGAGTGTTGTCCTGACACAGGACAGTTGTGGATCCAATCCCCAGCCAAGGCACACACAAGAATCAACCAATCCTATATAATAAAAGCCTAATATGCAAAATGACCAAACTGTGAAACAACCAGTCACTATGACATGCACAGACCACCAAGAGACAGATGCTCAATGCAGGAGCCTTCTCCAGCCTGCAGGCCCCAGGCCAGCGAAGGTGGGTGCCAGCGGGGCCCCCTAATTGCCCCGCCAGTTATCCCACAGATTGGCCCTGATCGCCAGCCAGGCCTAGGGACCCTACCCATGCACGAATTTTGTGCATCAGGCCTCTAGTGAATACATAAATAAGTGAAATAACAAGTAAATGTTTTTCTCTCTCTCCCTCCCCATCTAAGTCAATTTTAAAAGTGTTTAGGCTGCAGCAAAAGCAATATACTGAGAGGAAAGTTATAGCATTATAGACTTACATCAAGAAACAATCAAAATTTCCCAGTCATTGTGCTCAGTGGTTGAGCATCGACTTATGAACCAGGAAGTCACAGTTTGATTCCTGGTCATGGCATATGTCTGGGTTGCAGGCTTGATACCTAGTATGGGGCATGCAGGAGGTAGCCGATCAAACATTTCATCTTAAAAGAAGATTTAATACCTATCCTTCTCAAACTCTTCCAAGAAATTTAAAGAAAAAAAAAACACTTCCTAACTCACTTTATGAGCCCAACATTATTCTGATACCAAAACAAGGCAAAAACAACACAAAAACAAAATATCTCTGATAAACATAGATGCAAAAATGTATACACACTTTAACTGAGTTGATGGCTCAGTTTTTAAATAAAATGTATTTTAATAACCGCTGCCTTTATTATTATTCAGAGTGTATGTATACATATTTTGGATACCTTGTATCTGTATGTATATAGATATATGCTTGTGTCTGTAAAAACAAAGAAAATGATAAGGCAAATGTGTTAAAATGTTAACAGTGTGAAATCTGGGAGAAAAATATGTAGAAATTCTTTGTACTGCTCTTACAATTTGTGATTTTGAAATTATTTCAAATTAAAAAATAAAACTTTGCTATAGTTGGTTTGGCTCAGTGGATAGAGCATCGGCCTGCAGACCAAAGGGTCCCAGGTTCAATTCAGTCAAGAGCAAATACTGTGGTTGCAGGCTTCTCCCCCACCCAAGTCCTAGTCAGGCTCATGCAGTAGGCAACCAATTGATGTGTTTATCTCACACTGATGTTTCTCTGTCTTTCCCTCTCTCTTCCAACTCTCCCTAAAAATCAATGGAAAAATATCCTTGGGTGAGGATTAAAAAAATAAATTGAAAAATAAATAAAACATTGATTTCTACTGGAATGGGAAATATTTCTTTTATTATTTGAAATGAAAGGTTTATCAAATATGTCACACATATATTATAAATAAAATATAAACCAACAATATTTAGTTCTGGTAGTGATTTAACAGCAAAATCTTAAAAGATTTCTATGATGATATCATATATTATTATTTTGAGGTATCCGCTTATTGCCCTATTCAACAGGTTCTGTATTGAAGCCACTGACTTTCCTAGATATTCTAATGTTTTCTCTTTACAATTGCTTTTTGTTTTACATTAGTTTATGCTTATTCATGAAGGGTAGCATGTAGGGTGAACTGCTTTATGGTAGGATCCTCTTTTTTGATATTAATCCATTGGAAACATTTTAAACCTGTACTTTTATCTAGAGAAAAAAATTAGCCTTTCCCTGACTGATTTGGCTCAGTGGATGGAGTGTCAGCCTGAGGACTGAAGGATCCTAGGTTTGATTTCAGTCAAGAGCATGTACCTTGGTTGCGAGCACATCTCCAATATGGGATGTGCAGGTGGTAACTGATCAGTGTTTCTCTCTCATAGATGTTTCTAACTTTCTATCCCTCTCACTTCCTCTGTGTAAAAAATCAATAAAATATATTTTAAAAAGATAGCCTTCAATGAAAGAAAAAGCTTTACACTTTTAAAAAATATATTTTATTGATTTTTTACAGAGAGAAAGGGAGAGAGATAGACATTTAGGAACATCGATAAGAGAGAAACATTGATCAGCTGCCTCCTGCACACCCCCAACTGAGGATGTGCCCACAACCCAGGTACGTGCCCTTGACCGGAATCGAACTTGGGACCCTTCAGTCCGCAAGCCGACGCTCTATCCACTGAACCAAACCAGTTTTGGCAAGCTTTACACTTTTTTTTGTTTCTTTTAAAAAAGTATAAAGCTATGATTTTATAGAACCAAGAATCAGAATAATATCAAGGACCACCCACGTAATTATGATTGAGAATGTCTTAGTGTTCTGTTGATAGGCTACTGATGTCAGAATAACTAATAAAATAAAGACATTCCAATTCATTATAATATATTTATTTCACTAAAGTTTCTTTTTGGCCCAGCTGCCATGGCTGAGTGGTTGAGCATCAACTTATAAATCAAGAGGCCATGGTTCGATTCCTGGTCAGGGCATATGCCTGAGTAGCAGGCTCGATCCCCAGCAAATGGCATGCAGGAGACAGCCGGTCAGTGATTCTTTCTCATCATTGATGTTTCAATCTCTCTCTCCTTCCCTCTTCTCTGAAATCAATAAAAAATTATACTTTTAAAGTTTCTTTTTGTATCTTTATTTAAACAAAACCTCTATGTTGTTATCACCAAGACATCACATCATATGTGTTCTACAGATAGTAATGCCAAATTAGACAACTCTTTTAATAATAAATATTATTGTGGTCCTTAAATAATATTTATTAATCTCATTTATGAGAAATTTTGCTGTGTTGAAGCAAGAGAAACTGGAATTTTAAATAAAATTCAAACAATATAATGGTATCATATGTAACAAATTACTATTCTCACTGAAACCATTACTAGATATTTGATATTGTCAGATAAATCACTATCATTTTTATTGCTATTTTCACTCTCTCTTACAGTAATATATCATGCAGGTTTTGTTATTTTTCCAATATTTAAATGCTGGAGTATGTAAAGGAAACAAAAATAGCAGTATGTTGCTCAATTTATTCAAATGTCTTTTCAATCAGACTGTACACTATCAGGGTCAGAAAACAATGTTTATGGAAATTAGTTTTAGGTTTATTGTTTTGCTTATTTAAATTAAATTTATATACCTGGATCAGGCCTAAACGGGCAGTCAGGTCCCAGATTGGAGAGGGTGCAGGCTTGGGCTGTGAGACACATTCTCCCCCTAACCCCTCCATGCAAAAATTTCATGCACTGGGCCTCTAGTAAAAAACATATAGGTCCTTCACATCCTTGTTAAGTTTTTTTTTCCTAGATAATTTAATCTTTTTGCTGCAATTGCAAAAGGAATTATTATTTGTTTTTTTCTTAAATTATATTGTTAGTATATAGGAACACAATGGATTTTTGTACATTGATTTTGTATCCTACAGCTTTACTGTATTTGTTGTTTTTAATAGTTATTTGATGTCATCTTTAGGATTTTTTATATATAGAATCATGTTAATCATGTCATTTGCAAATAGTAATAGTTTTACTTCATTCCCAGTTTGGATGCCTTTTATTTTTTTCTCTTGCCAATTTCTCTGGCTAGGACTTCTAGTACTATGTTGAATAACAGTGAAGAGACTGGGCTTCCTTATCTTGTTCGTGACCTTAGAGGAAAAGCTTTCAGTTTTTCACCATTGAGTATAATATTAGCTGAGGGTTGGTCATATATGGCCTTTATTATGTTGAGGTACTTTCTCTTCTGTATCCATTTTATTGGGTGTTCTAATCTTAAATGGATGTTGTATCTTGTCAAAGTTTTTTTTGCATCTATTGATATGATCATACAATTTTTTATTTTGTTAATGTGATATATCACATTGATTGATTTGTGTATGTTAAACACAGTTGTATCCTTAAAATGAACCCCATTTGATTGTAATGTATTATCTTTTGTATTTGACTTGCTTGTATTTTATTTAGGATTTTTGCGTTTTTTGGGAACATCCTGTATATGTAATTTTTTCCAGAGTCACTTGTTGAGAGTAAGTTGCAGAAATAATGCCCATTACTCCAAAATAGTTGAGTGTATTTCCTAAAGAACACTCATACATAACCATAGTGTATCCATCAAAATAAAATTAATATTGATCTATTACTATCATCTAATCCATAGACTCCATTCAGATTTCACTGATTGTCCTGAGAGTGTCCTTTGTACAAAAGAAATAAAAAGCCTTTCTTTTTCTCTTTTTCCTTTCTTGTCCAGGATGCATTCTAGGATCACACATTGTATACAATGTTGCATCACTTTGGTCTCTTTCAATCTGGAATATTTCTTTAGTATTTCCTTATCTATCTTGATTTTGTCACTAAAAAAATATATCTATTGATTTCAGAGAGGAAGGGAGAGAGAAAGAGAGATACAAATATCAATGATGAGAGAGAATAATCAATTGGCTGCCTCCTGCACACCTCCTACTGGGGATGGACCCTGCAACCTCAGCATGTGCCCTTACCAGAAATCCAACCGTGACCTCCTGGGTCGATGCTTAACTACTGAGCCACAATGACCGGACAATTTTGTCATTTTTCAAGACTACTGAACAGTTACTTTGTAGTATGTCCCTCAATTTGAGTTTTGTTTGCAGTTTCCTCATATACCAGATTAGATAGTTTATGTAAATTTGGCACAAAATGCTTCTGTGTTCTTGTTAGTATATCATATCAGGAGGAACACAAAGTTGACTTGACCCATTACTGGTGATTTTTTTTTTTTTTTGTCTTTTAAAACATTTTATTGATTAAGGAAGGAAGAGGGATAGATAGAAACATCAATGATGAGAGAGAATCATTGATTGGCTGCCTCCTGCATGCCCCCTACTGAGGGATCAAGCCCACAACTCAGGTACGTGCCCTTGGCCGGAATGGAACCTGGGACTCTTCAGTCTGCAGGCCAACGCTCTATCCACTGAGCCAAACCAGCCAGGGCTACTGGTGATTTTTCACTTTTACCACTTGAACAAAATTAGTTGGCCGAGGGTGCTGAGCAAGTTTCCTCTGGCTCCTGGTGTCACCAACCGCACGGGCTGAGCCAGCCATGCTAGCTACAAACGCCCAGCTGCAACCAAGAGAAATAGATCCGTGTGTTTTAAATGTTATTGTTACAAATGTTTATAAGGTAAGAAGCAGGTTAAAGAAAATACAACATGGTTAATTCAACAATGTGTTGGTTTGTTTCATAACTTTTAGACATTCAAATGGTATGTGGGCCTTCATATGTACCTTTGCCCTAAAACATGCTAAAGTTAGGATTTTTCCTTCCTGAAGCTTCCAACTTCAGTGTAAGCAAGGCCTAACCAAGACATGTGGCACCCGTCCCAGGTTAATAACTTGATGAACTGCCAAAATAAAGATCTTCAAGTATTTTCTATAAATGCAAATTGTATGCCTCTTTCTTCACATTTCCAAAAGCCAGCCAACAAAGATTGAACCGCACTTGCCTGTGAGGAGTGTTTTAACATTTCTCCTTGATGGCTCTGTTGACATTGGCCAGAGTGGATTCAATGTACATTTTTCTGGTTGAGGAGTTAAAGTTGAAACCAAAGCAAGTGGCATCATAATTCTGATTTATTCTAGTGGCAGTTCTTGTTTGGCAGACCCTTTTCCCAGCTTTGACAGTGAGCAGTTTACACACTGATTCTTTCCTGCCAGATTAAAATCTTGCATTCCCATCTCCCAAGAGCAGGCTTAAACCATGGAGGATGGGTATAGCATTAAAATTCATTCTTTTAATGTCATTATTTTAGAGTTTGATTCACTAGAAGTGGCAGGTATTCATAGACCTGCATTTTAACTAATATCCAAATAATACCCATGCAATAGCCCAAAGCCTACCTTTGAAATATTGTTAGGGTCCCAGGTTCGATTCTGGTCAGGGACATGTGCCTTGTTTGAGGGTATATGCCCAGTGGGGAGTGTGCAGGAGGCAGCTGACGGACGTTTCTCTCTGATGGATGTTTCTAACTCTCTATTCCTCTCCCTTCCTCTCTGTAAAAAAAAAAAAAAAAACAATAAAATATGTTTTTTTAAAAAGAATCAATTTAAGAAAAAGTCAAAGGATAAAATTAATCTTACTAGATCACAAGAATGGAGGGAAGGAAAAGAAATGAGGTGGCCAGGGGTCAGGGAAGGCGACAGAGTTAAAGAGGCAGGAAGGAGAGAGCAGTAGTTCTCTTACCATTTTACTGAATGTCAGCACCGTGCTAGGTGCTAGAGATTTAAAGGTGAACTTGACAGCAGGGCTCCATCCTCTGGATGTTTACAAATCTAGGGCGGGGTGAAGCCGGTTGGAAGGAACAGTAGGAAAAGAGGGGGGGTCCTAACCCAGGCATGGAGCGCCAAGGCAAGCCTATGTTCTGGACCAAGGCCAGTGAGTGGTAGTCCAAGAGGTAGAGTCCTTCCTGGAGGGTGGGGTTCGGCAGGGGGAGGGCAAAAGAGCTCGAGAGAAAATTCCTTCCATTTAATTGTTAAACCTTTTTCCTGCTTACAATGGTAATAGATGTTTATGAAACAACTTCCTTCGTTACTGCTTACCGTCCATCCCAGTCGGATCATCAGCCAGGAGCATTAAGGATTTGTTGCAACACGGCGAAGGCCCGTATGGTCCTCCCACCAGCAGGAGGCGGCAAGCCGCACGCCTGACGGCAAGGGGACCTCTCTTCTCCACGTCGCTTGCGTGATCGCCGGCGCTACATACTGCGCCTGCGCACGGGCTGGGGCCCTTTTTCTCCACCGGAGTTAGGCTAGGCCTGCAGGTCTGTGGCAAGCCGCGGCCGTGGGTCTCTCTTCCGCAGGATGGTGAGTGGGTATCCCGATGTCGGGACTACAGATGAATGGGGGTCCCCTCACCTTGCCCCCGTGCCAGCCTGGAGTTGGTCTCGCGCGGCGCAGGGGTCGGATGGCATTAGATTGCAGCTCGGTCCTGGTTGGGCAGCCGCTCCCAGCATGGCCTTAATGGCTGCCGCCCAGCTTAGGGGGGAAGGAGGTGGACGAAGAGAAGGAGCTGAAGCGGCAGACGGAGGAGGTGGGGACCGAAGAGTTTAGTAGACAGGCTGCGGAGATACTGCCGACTCGTCCGAGGGGGCCCTGAGGGCGGCGGGCAGGGAGCTTGCGAGAGGCGGTCTCGGACTAGCTGGGAGGTGCCGAGTGCAGACGGGCTGCGGCCGCTCGGACCCGGCCCGGCTCCTGGCTGCTGCGTGGGTTTCCCGGGGGAGGAGGGGCAGGTGGTTTGGAGAAGGCGCGTGTCAGGCTTGACAGATGGGAGGTGGGAAAAGTGGTTCCTGACCCTGGATGGTTTGAGAGGCTGGACTCGACGAAAGTGGCAGTTAATCCAGATTCACTTGAAATTCAAGTGTTACTTTGTTACAACTCAGATGTCAGAAGTATCATAAGCTAAAACACGCAATAACATCCTTCTCTCTTAAAGGGGTTTGTGAAAGTTGTCAAGAACAAGGCCTACTTCAAGCGATACCAAGTGAAATTCAGAAGACGGCGAGGTATGTGGTCAGGTGTTCGTGTTCACAATATTAAAAGAATCTGTTCTGCAGTGGAATAGCCTTTCTTAAAAAAATTTTTTTTTTTTTCCTTCAGAGGGTAAAACTGATTACTATGCCCGGAAACGCTTGGTAATCCAGGATAAAAATAAGTACAACACACCTAAATACAGGATGATAGTTCGAGTAACCAACCGAGACATCATCTGCCAGGTAAGGTGCTCGGAAACGCCAGTGATGGTTACCCCACCTCCCCTTAACTCCCGGCTCTCTGTGCCAGAGAAGCTGTACTTGAGGAACAAACCACACGTATGCACGAGATGGTCCATCCCGTGCGGAACCCGGCACTCCAAACACAGTTCTTTTCCTTTTTGTGGGTCTTAAATGGGAGCCTGGGAAGCTGGTACTTTAAAAAATACTGGCTAACGATCTGCCACGTTTGGCAATCCTGACTTAAATCCCGTTTTTGTTTTCGTTTTTTTTTTTTTAAATTGTGGGGGGAGGGATTAGAGGAATTTCTGTTACTATTGCCATTTTGTTTGGGGAGGAAGGGAGGCTAAATTTGAGACCAAGAAGAAGATTCTGGCCCATTCCAGCCCAGCAGAGTGGCAGGCTTTGTCATGGACCACGTCCTCGCTGTTACTTTGTGGCTTTACGCTGCTCTTTGAAGAAGTAGGTTGTGGGGAAGGTTAAATTATGCTTTAAGATCATCCTTATTCCTGCTTATTGTTTGAAATAGGTTTTAATTGTTATATATGAAGTTGTCTTCCACGTACAAGACTTCCAGAAAGTGGCAGTGTGCTCCTAGAAGATAATTTTCTGGAACTTGACGATGAGGGAAAATTTTTTTATTTGAGATTTTTGGGGCCTTTGTGGGAGGCAAGCACACCTGTTTTCTGGGCTCACTAATTTGTGGTTGTGAAGGCAATGTGTCCCTCCATGCCTAAGCACAAATAACTAAAAATTAGGTGTCTGGATCATTATTGGACTTAAAATGTGCTTAATTCAAAAGATGTTTGAAATTGGGAATTCTTTTGCATTTTCAAAGTGCCTCTAATTCACCAGCTAATCTAGCTAAGTCTTTTCAGCACTTAGAAGGAAGGAACTAGAGTGTAATTTATTCCAAAGGCAATTCAGTATTCAATGCCCTTGTGGTAATTTTAGCTTTATATATTGTGATATTAGTCAAA
Organism: Lasiurus borealis; assembly: GCA_004026805.1. Lineage (NCBI taxonomy): Eukaryota > Metazoa > Chordata > Mammalia > Chiroptera > Vespertilionidae > Lasiurus > Lasiurus borealis. Next base: position 13,149 of record PVJN01048754.1, read on the forward strand.
CATGTTTAGGTTGAAATCTAGCTGCTGTAGTTGACCAAGACATAACTACTTAAAGGTAACTGGGTTTAACAAAGATTTTAAGTGATGCAGAAGTGTGTCCAGGTTTTTTTTCTTCAAGTTCTTTGAATACAAAGGCATTTAGGACAAATAGTAAAAGCAGATGACTAACCTGGTTTTTCTCTTCTATAGATTGCTTATGCTCGTATAGAAGGAGATATGATAGTTTGTGCAGCTTATGCTCATGAACTCCCAAAGTATGGTGTGAAGGTTGGCCTAACAAATTATGCTGCAGCATATTGTACTGGCCTGCTGCTGGCCCGCAGGGTATGTACAGGATTACTTTATAATTGATGTATCTTGGAATTAATTCATCACTTGGAGTTGTCTGAAAGAGATGTTTACTCATGGATAAGATACTCTCAGCTGTTGGGTCAAGAGAGTGCCTGGTGTTAACCCTGCTGCTTCTTGCAAGAGCATCATTAGGAAAGATACTTTTATAAATACAAGCTTTGAGATAGTAATGCATTTTCTAATAATTTGGGGGAGCACTTTTCCTGTTTTCTGCCCTGTTTATTGGGTATATCTAAACCAATAGCATTCTTGCAGTCTATTTGATATGGCAGCCAGTGGTAGCCAGCAGCCACATGTGGTTGTTGAGCACTTGAAATGCTTCTAGTGCTACTGATGAACTGAAATTTTTTAACTTAAATTTGAATAGCCACTTGTGTTTCCTTAGTGGCTACCTTATTGGACAAATCTACTCAGAAATGATCTTCTGACCATAAGCGTACATTAAAAATGTAGACTACTCCAGACCTTCAGAATTTGTTTTAATAGGATGTCCAGGTGATTTATATGCATGTTAAATTTTGAGAAGCAATGTTTTAAACTTGGGGGGCTGTATTCGTGTGTGTGTGTGTGTGTGTGTGTGTGTGTGTGTGTGTGTTTTAATCATCTTTACCTTTGGGTGGCAGCATTTCTTTTAACATGCAGAAAAGATGAAAATGACTTTGCCTTATTTTTTCTCAGTTGCTGACCTTGTTTTGCAGAGGAATTATTAAGCATGCATCATTGTTGGGGATCCACATCTTCATTGGTCATAAACATGTTTGAGTGGGGGTGGGTAATATTGTCTTTTTATATGAGAGCAACTTAGTGCAAAGGCACTGCTTTTTAGGCGATAGGTACTAGCAGAGGAGTGGTGCATATTAACATAATGTATCAGATAGCCACAGAAGATGTCTTCAACGCAGGATCCTATTCCTCAAAACCACATCATAATATTTAATATTTGGCTTTGAATTGTAGCCAAATATGACTGAAGTAATGTGATTACCTCCCTTGAATAAATTTATTTTATTTATTTACTTAAAATATATTTTTTTGTGATTTCATAGAGAAAGGGAGGGAGCAGGTAGAAATATCAATGAGAGAATCAATCATTGATTGTGCCTGCAACCCAGGCATGTTCCCTGACCAGGAATCAAATGGTGAATTCCTGGTTCATAGGTCAATACTCAACCATGGAGCCATACTGGCTGGGCCTCCCTTGAGTAAATTTTTAAAAAATCAAAGTTATGTTTATTCTAATTGCTGCACAAATCAAATATGGACATGTAGCAGATTAAGAAGCTATTGAATAAAGTTAACAGAAATTGAATGAAGTTTCTTTTCGTAGCATTTAAAAACTTATATTTAAAAGTAGGGGATAAATAGGAAAGAAATTTTTTTTGTGTCAGGTCATTAAAGTTGTGACGTGAGATAGTATTAGAGTTGTTCGTGTATATTCAGACAGGCATTAAGACTGGCTTCTTTGTTAATAGCTTCTCAATAGGTTTGGCATGGACAAGATCTATGAAGGCCAGGTGGAGGTGACTGGAGATGAATACAATGTGGAAAGCATTGATGGTCAACCTGGTGCCTTCACCTGCTATTTGGATGCAGGACTTGCCAGAACTACTACTGGAAATAAAGTTTTTGGGGCCCTAAAGGGAGCTGTGGATGGAGGCCTATCTATCCCTCACAGGTAATATAATATCCAAGGCCTCATTGACTGGACTCCAGTACTCATTGTTTCTAATTAGTTGGATTGTGAAGATTATTGAGTTAAAGTAATAGTAGCTCTC
>PVJN01048755.1:0-15480 GCA_004026805.1 Lasiurus borealis
CCAGGAGAGAGCTGACTGGCACGGGTTCCATGCACTAAGGAGGGGAGTCTTTGGGAAGGAGGGGGAGGTCCAGGCCAGATCTCTGAACGAGGGCGCATGCGCGGGCACTGAGCTCCAGGCGCGCCGTGTTTCCGCGGGGATAGGATCGGTTTTAGATTACGTGGAGCAAGTTGGCAAACCGTTTTAGAGGCGACGTCGCCGCGCTTCAGTAATTGTCACCGCATTCCTGTGGCTGCAGACGCCAGGCGGGGCAGACAGCCTTTCCAGAGAGCCCTGACAGGCAGTTTTAAAAATACCTTTTGGGAAGCTATTTCAATGCTCCCGTCTGCGGCAAAATTAATGCGTAAAGTTCGTGCCTTAATCTGGCTCTCTTTAAACAAAGCAGGTGGGAGGCTGTTTCCTCCCGAGGCTCGGAGAAAGGGGGGGAGGGGTGGGGGGAGGTTCTCGCTCAGCACCTGGAGCCCCATGTTCCCAGGGCGCCCCGTGCAGGCAGGCCCGGCTCCCACATGTGGCACTGCCAGGTCATTTCCTCTCCATAGCAGCCCCATGAGGGAACGGGTGATGTGTGCGCCCCATTTTAGAGATGGGGAAACGGAGGCCTGGCCTGATTCACAGGAAGCTGAGTCGGCGTAGCCTCGCTCACTGTAGTGATGGGGAAGGAGGGACTTTGCCCACGAGGACAGCGTCCACGGGACCTTGACCTTGACCTGTTGTGTCTGAGACATTGGGCTTCGTCGCCTGGAGCTTCCCCAGGGGCCGGGTGGGGGGGGGGCCTGCAGTATGGCCAGGTGGGACCCTCAGAGGGGTTAGGCCAGATGAGATTCTCAGAGGGGTTTGGCCCCACATCAGCACCCCCAGTGCCTGTTAAGCGTGCAGCTTCCCCAGGTTAACAGGGGTTCAGGGGAGCAGATTCTTGGGGTGCTCCCAGGATGATTCAGACACTCAGCAAAGTTTGAGATACCCTGCCCCCTAGTAAGCGCCATCACTGTGGTTTCACATCACAAGTATCTGGGGGGGGGGGTGCAACACAGCTCCCCCCACAGCTGAGGAGTGAGAAGTCCAGAGAGGGGAGCCCCCCAGAATCCAGGCCCTGATCTCCCTGCGGGCTCTTCTTCCACAGACACCCCCTCCCTGGCCCTGGCCCAGCCTCAGGTGTCTGCCCCAAAAAGGTACTTTTTCAGGGGAAAGACAGGTCAGTGTTGAGAGACCCCAGCTGAAGGCCTGGCCACCCTTTGGTGCCGGCCTCCCCCTGGCTGCCTGGGGTTCTGGTCTAGCAGCAGCGAGCTAGCCAGGCCCTCTGCCCGCTCTCCTTGGAAATGAGCCAGCGCCCACAGGAGGCCACGCCACTGAGGGACAAAGCTGAGGGCCTGCCAGTGGGGACAGAGGGGACAGCACTGAGCAGCTGGTCAGTGTCCCACAGCACCAGGAGCCAGCTGGACAGGAAAGCATAAGGCTCACGCACCCATGGAGGCTGGTGGCCTGTCTGTCCCACCCACTGCGGTCAGCGATGGGGCTGGAGCACCTGAAGGGGCTGCCAGCCTGTGGCAGCTGAGTGGGTGACCGGAGCCTGGGTGAGGATGGCAGAGGTGCAGAGAGGGCTGTGCCACGCCAGGTGCCAGCTAGATCCTGGGCACCAGGACCATCTCTTGGAGCTCTAGCTGGACTTGGATAAACATTGTCAGAGCTCTAGGGTCCTTGACCCAGAATTTACCCAGCATCCCTCAGTCCTCATTCCCACAGGTGTCATGTGCTGGCCACGCCACTGACCTCCCCATCCACAGGACGCACATACGTGTACTTAGGGCCCTGCACCGCCACTCCGCAGGCTGCCAGGCGCCCGCTCTGCGGATGAGCCGCGGGGGCAGTGGCTCAGGGTCCCCCTCCTGGAGCGGTTGGTGCTGCTTTCACTCTCCTCTGTGGGTGAATCAGCCGTCACCCGTGGGGACAGCCCGACCTGTCAGGCCCCATGCCATGCGCTGTCATAGGCCCTCCATCTTTATTGCCTTTCTCAGAGCCGGGAGGGGCGCTTCCAGCCGCCCTGGCTTTCTGGATGTCATTCTCCCTGCTGCCCCACCCTCGTCGCTGTCTGTGAGTCTCAGGTAGCGGCACTTAGTAACTCCCTCGTGAGCAGGACTCCTGCCCCTGGTGGGCTGCATTGCCACCCCCGTGACTCCAGCCGCCTGAGGACATGGAGGCCCGGCCTGGTCCCGGGTCCAGGTCTCTCCATCTCTGATCCCCGTTTAGCGCCAGGCATTCATCTTTGCTGGCATCTTCTCCCCGTTTGTGACCCCAAGACCCCGCCTGCTTGCTCGTAACACCCAGGCTTCCCAGAAAAAGTACCAGCACCAGGCACAGCTGGGCTCCTACGTGGCTGCACCAGCTGCCAGCTGCACTTGACCTTGAGCAAGACGCTGACCTCTGTGAGCTGCCGTATCCTCCGCCTCTAATGGGATCGATGGCGGCTCTGCCTCCCGGGGCTGTGCGCGGGGATGAGACGGTGCGGTGACAGCTCAGCGCGGGGTCGGCCTGGCAGGAATGCTCAACGCGTAGCAGGAAGCCCGTGATTTCCGCTTCGTATTGAGCCGGTGATGGATGGCTACCCGGCCCGGACCTGCCCAGGAGGGGAGCGGCTGGGCAGCCTCCGAGGATTTAATGGATCGGAGGAGAGAGCATCCGCCACCTGGGTGGGGACAGTATTGGCCAGGATTCTCCAGAGAAACAGAACCAACAGGATGTGTGTGCATCTATCTATCTACCTGCCTGTCTGTCTGTCTATCCATCCATCCATCCACCCATCCATCCATCCATATTTAAACCTATTTATACATCTATATCTCTATATCTCTAGCTATAGCTTTATCTCCAGTGGTTCTCAACCTTTTTTAATGCTGTGACCTTTTAATACAGTTCCTCATGTTGTGGTGACCCCCAATCATAAAATTATTTTCGTTGCTACTTCATAACTGTAATTTTGCTGCTGTTAATGAATCATAATGTAAATGTCTGTGTTTTCTGATGGTCTTAGACTCTACAGCAGTGGTTCTCAACTTGTGGGTTGCGACCCACAGGTTGAAAACTGCTAGCAAGGTCGCCTAAGACCATCGGAAAACAGATATTTACATGATGATTCATTAACAGCAGCAAAATTACAGTTATGAAGTAGCAACGAAAATAATTTTATGATTGGGGGTCACCACAACATGAGGAACTGTATTAAAAGGTCACAGCATTAAAAAAAGGTTGAAAGCCACGTATCTATACCTATACCTATACCTATGTCTATCTAAAGAGCGACCAGTTGATTGGTTTGGGGTGTTGACTCACACAGTTTGGGGGCTGGAAAGTCCAGCTTGTGCAGTGCGGACCAGCAGCTGGAGATGGGGAAGAGTTGGCATCGCCATCTGAGTCTGAAGGCCAGTCCGGGCAGAATTCCTCGGGGCACCTCAGTCTTCCTTAGACTGCCCAACCGTTAGGAGGAGGCTCACCCACCTCAGGGAGGTTAACCTGATACAAATGTCAGTTTCCTCTAACACCTCCCCCTGCCCCCCGAGGCATCTAGGCTGGTATTCCACCAAATACCTCATTCTGTGGCGAAGCCAAGTTGACACATGAAATCAACCATCCCAGGGAGGAATGGCCAAGTGCCCTTGGCTGTCCTCTGCCAACACCATGGTCTCTTAGGCGTGCGGCCCCAGGCCTGCCTGCTCGTCTCTCCCCCACCCCCACCCCTGCCCTTGGGGGTGGCTGGTGGGAGGCCTTGGCAAAGAGCAGATACCACATCGAAGCCTGCTGCCCACTGCCCTCTGAGTCGTGTGACCCAGGCAAGGCCCTGAGCAGAGAATAGGGAGGTGGCCCTGTTTGGTCTGGGAGGAGAGGGACCAGGTGTCAATGGAGCGTAGCGCGCCCCCCTCACCCCCACCCCCAGCCCTGGTCCCAAAGCAAGATCCCTCCCAGGCCCAGGCCCAGCCCCTCCAGCCAGGCTCACTTGACAGGAACCCCCATGGGATCCCTACAGGAAGCAGCAGAAGGGACGGCACAGGTCAGAGGCCACCGCCGCCTCGAGAGGAGCAGAGGAAGGGCCTGGGGCCCATGGGCTGCCACCGTGTCCTGACAGCGACCGGGAAATGGTTCCTTTGAGCTGGAGCTCAGACGCCAGAGGAGAGTCAGATCAATCCTCTCACGCTGATGTTTTCCCGGAGCTCAGCGTGATGAAAAGTGGCCTCTCTCTAGGCTGACAGATAACCAGGAACTTGCCACATCTGCTTCCATCTGATTTTCTCCAACAATTACCGCCAGCAAGCCTCCCACTCGGAGGCTGCGCCTTCAGCCAGCGAGCTTCCCAGCTGAGCCCGCCCGGGCGCGTTTGCGTGTTCTTGGTGCAGCGACAAATGACCAGACGATGGCATACACATTCTCCCTCTCCCGGCAATGGTTCCCCTCGTGCCTCAAACCCAGGAGAACCTGTCCTGCCAGCCATTCTGAGCCGAGGAAGCACAGCCCAGCCTCAGGCCTGGCCAGTGGGAGAGGACCGTGCAGACCAAACAGTGCCCAGCGTGATCTAGGCACTGAGCTCGAACAGAACACTGTCCGGACCAGGAGCAATGGATGGATGATGGATGGATGGATGGACGGACAGATGGATGGACGGACGGATGGATGGATGAATGATGTAAATCTGTCTCCCAATGCTTAAAGGACTAACACATCCTGAGGAGGAGAACCCTGCTCTCTGTGGGCCCAGAAGAGAAGATGGGGTAGCAGGTCGGCCTGAGGTTGGAAGAGAACCTTGCAGACTCGGGTTGCATCTGGCGGAATAGCTGGTGGGAGGGAGCAGCCGCCCTGGGAGTGTGAGGAGCAGCTGAAGCCCCGGCGTGCTCGTGCTGGGGAGGTGGGCTGGGCACCGGGTCCTGGTGCTGATGGAGGTGGGCTGGGCACCGGGTCCTCGGGCTGGCGGAGGTGGGGCTGGGCGCCCTCCGAGGGCCTGTCAGCTCTGAGCCTCATGACTCCCCTGGAGCCCGTGTCCTCAGTGGTCAGGCCTTGGACCTGGCAGGGGACCCAGGCTCTGCCTTCGCTGCCAGTGGCGGGGCACTGTCCTGGTGTCCCCTCTGCATGCCTGGTGGAAGGTGAGCTGTCGGGAGAGTAGGAGCATGTGACAGGCAGTCCCGGCCCTGACAGAGGCGAGGGTGTGGCAGACAGAGGGGAGGCCGAAGGGGAGCAGCACGTGCAGGGCTCTGTGCACAGACGACCCCCCCCCCCACCCTACCTGCCACCCTGCCTTCTGGGGATTCTGGGGCCCAGCTCTCTTCTCGGGGAAATGTGTCTTTGGCACCTTCTTCCCCTTATAAGAACCAGGCATGGAGGACCAGGAGGCCTGAGAGAAGCTGGGCTCATACCCGGTGACAGGAGGGCTTGTCCCGGGAGGCAGGGGAGCGGGGCTCCTGGGGAGGCTGGTGGCAGGAGAGGAGCGCCCCCCCTCCCACCCCCAGCAGGACGGAGTTTGGCCTGTGCCATCCCCCCACACCTCTTCCTCTTTAGAAACTCCAGTTGCTGGCAGCTTCCACTCTACCCACCAGTTCGATCTGAGCTCAAGGGTGCAGCCAAGGTCCCCCTCGCTCTGCTGAAATAATGCAGGTGGCGAGGCTATCGACAAGCTGTCGCCTCCTGGAAAGTGGCTGCGACAGAGCCGGCCGCGGGGAGGGCCCGGGGCTCTGCTGCCACAGGTGCAGCCAGGTGGACGGGGCTGCGGGGAGAGGCCAGGCCCCGGGCCTCCTCTGGGGGGGGCAGAGGGGAGCTGGGCGCCGCCACGGCTTGGCCAGGACGTGCTGTCTGTCGGGGAATTCTAAGGGAAAGCAGGGCGGGGGCTCAGCCTAGGAAGTCTGTTCCGGGTTGGGAAGGAGGGGCGTGGGGCAGCCTGGGCCCCCAGGCCCTCACCCTCCCCAGCCCCGCCCGCCAGGGTCCCCAGGAACGGGTCTGTCCTGAGTCTGCGGCTCGTCCCTGAGCCGGGCTGCGTGTTTTCGAGCGTTAACTATTCCCAGCAGCGTGCAGGTGCCCGATGCCGGTCACCCCGCCGCTGTTCTGTCATCAGACATCATGTTTCCCCGTCAGACACTGTTTGCCTGACACTCGGCACTCCCAGTAATGATCTCCCGGCTCCTCATGAATTATGCACGAGGCGCCGCTCAGCGTGGGGTGTTCACAGCAAACCGAAGCCCCTGGGCAGCAGGGAGCAGAGTTAGCGGCAGGTGGGGGCGCCCGGCCCTGGCCTCCTGGGCCCTGGGGGATGCTCAGGGCCCAGGGGCCCCCCCTCAGGGCTCTTCTCTCCAAGCCCCGCCCGCTCCTGGGAGCAGAGTCTGGGGTTCAGCGCTGTTGCCCTGTGTCCCCGTGACCGTGCTGAGGAGGACAGAGCTCAGTCATCCTCAGTCCCTGCTGATCTGCACTGACAGGCGGCGTGACCTTGAGCGGGTCACTGGGCTTTTCCGAGTGTTGCCTTCCTGTCTGAGCAGTGGCTGGGAGCAGAGAAGGGGAAGGGGGGATGGTGCTCCTGGGTGCAGTGCCTGGCAGGTGGCAACAGTCCTCACGTGGGCGCTGTTGTCATTCACTACGCGACCTCACCCTCCGGCCTCTCTGTTCACACCCATACAATGGATACAGTGAGCGGTTGCAGGAGGTGGTCCCAAAGGCGGGCAGTTCTCTGCCTGTGCCGCCTGGGAGGGGGTGACCGGGGGACCAGAGTGGTCGCAGCTGGGGGATGTTTCTTAGCAAAAACTCAGGAGTGTCTGCGGACTCACACACGTGCACACACACAGCAGCGACAGGCAAACACAGGATGTCTCAGACACCCACGTAGCTTGTTCCGCGTGCAGAGACCTCGAGGTTGGGGCTGCAGGGAGGAGACGCTAGTCCAGGGCTCCCTCTCTCCCTGGCCTGTCCCCGCCCCTGTCCCCATCCCTGTTCTGGCCCCTGTCCTTGTTCTGGCCCCTGTCCCTGTCCCCTTGCCTTCCCACCACCTGCTCCCACAGGTTCGGCGGGTCTTCCTTGACCTCCCGTGTGCCCCGTGTATGGGCACAGACGCTGGCCAGGTTGTGCCTAGCGGACCCCGACCGGAGGAAAGGGGGCGGCAGGCGAGTCCTGAGTGCTGGGGACACACCATGAAGGAGCAGCCATGAGAGAGGGAGCAGGTCCTGAGCCAGGGGGGCAGGGTGGGCCTCAGCCCAGCCAGGGCGATTCCGGGGGGCCGTAAAGTCAGAGCTGAGGTCGGGAGAGTTGGTGGGGGTTTGGCCAGGCCATGAGGGAGGGGCGCGCGAGGCCCCGAAGCAGCAGGCCTTCCCTTCTGGGCCCGAGGAAGCGGAGATGACATGGTCCTTTGCCCATAAGGAGGTGATGACAAATCGGGGACCAGTTAAACGGAACAAGATTTAAGCCCCATCGCCACGCGGGGAATGGGAGCCTGGCACAGAAGGCTGTGATTAAGGACCCGATGAATCACACCCTCCGCCAGGCGCCGGGCGGAGAGAGCGTGGTGGCGGGGCAGGCCGGGCTCTTGGGCAGCGGGCAGAGAGGGGACTGGAGCAGGAAAATGGCCGTGTGAGCAGAAGCCTGAGGCGGTTCAGGCCGCATCCGGGAACCATTTGACAGAGTGGAGGAGTTGGGGTCAAAGCCGTGTGAGGGGCTCCATTTGCCCTCTCCCCTCCCCCTGCCACCCAGAGGGCTTTGGGGGCTCATCCTGCCTCCCCTGACACCTTCTCACCCTCAGCTGTGACGTGGCACATCCGGGGCAGCCTGAGCCATCCTTGTGCCCATCCTCTGCCCACGCCAGGCCCCAAAGACAGACAGGGAGACCTGGAGAGGAGAAAAGCTGAAGATTCAGTGATGCCGGGACCGATTCTATTCTGGAAAACTGAAATATTTTGTGTGTAGTGACAACTGAGTCACCACACGACCTTCCCGGAATAACTCCCCAGACAGATGACAGCGACAGCAGCCGCCCCAACAGTGCTGCCATGCGAGAGCTCCCCAAAGCCGCCGCTGGAAAACGCCGCCCGTGCTCTTAGCACTCCTCACTCGGAGATGTTTATGGCTCGCCACCGTTACCCACGGTAACAAATTCCAAAACCTATAAATGACACCCCCAGACAGAGCCTGGAACCATCCCCCATCAGCCCGGCCAGACCACGGGCATCAAATCAAAGCTGTTGGCTGGGTGCGGTGCCACCCGAGCCTCCTCCTCCTCCTCACCTTGAACCCGGGAGGCCCTGGGCCCAGCTGCAGCCGCTCCGCCTTGGCACCAGGAGCTGCCGGCTGTGCTGGGGAGTCTGGGGGGTCCCGCCATCCAGGATCAGGGCTCTGTGCCAGGGCAGGGGTGGCATGTCCTGACTGTGCTGTCTTTCTGCTGCATAGCCCCCTCAGCACACCTGCAGTCAGACCTCCTTCTTCATTCACTCACTCACTCATTCATTCATTTGCTTACTATTCATTTACTCACTATTTACTCACTCATCCATTCACCCATTTGCTCATTCATTTGTTCACTCATTTATTCATTTTTTCATTCATTTGTTCACTCATTCATTCATTTGCTCACTATTCATTTACTCACTCATCCATTCACCCATTTGCTCATTCATTTGTTCACTCATTTATTCATTTTCTCATTCATTTGTTCACTCATTCATTCATTTACTCACTATTCATTTATTCACTCATCCATTCACTCATTTGCTCATTCATTTGTTCATCATTTATTCCTTTGCTCATTCATTTGTTCACTCATTCACTCATTCATTCACTCACATTCATCAGTTCCCTCATTTATTTCTTCACTCATTTATTCAGTCAGTCAGTCGGTCAGTCATTCATCCACTCAGCAACGTGTTTGCCGAAGGGATGGCCACGTTGCAGAGTGCCTGCGCCAGGCACAGGATGTGGGGCAGTGACTTCCTGTCAGAACGCCGTGAGCAGTGCCAGGCGGAGGGATGGGAGGTGCGGGGGTCAGAGCCAGCAGCCGCCCTCGGAAGGCGAAGAGCCCGGCTGATCACAGGAAGGGCCACGCAGGCCGCCTGCCCTCCCAGGGCCCCCCAGAGGCTGCTGCTAAATGCCGCCTCAGAGACAAACAGGAGTGGCGGTTGGGGAGGGGCTGCCTGAGTGTGGACACAGCCAGGCTCCCACCAGCTGTATGTAATCTTCCAAACATCCGTGTCCTCCGCTGAAAAATGGAACTAAAAACTGCCTCCAGATTGTTAAGAAGAGCGATAGCCCTGGCCAGTTGGGCTCAGTGGATAGAGCATTGGCCTGCAGACCGAAGGGTCCCAGGTTCAATTCTGATCAAGGTCATGTAGGCTCCTCCCCAGCCTGGGCCCTGGTCAGGGCTCGTGCAAGAGGCGACCAATCACTATGTTTCTCTCACACTGAAGTTTCTCTCTCTCTTTTCCTCTCTCTTCCACTCTCTCTGAAATCAAGAGAGAAGAATCCTTGGGTGAGGGTTCAAAAAAAAAAAAGGACAGAAGACCGGATGAAGTCACACTTGTTGGGGACACAGCACACTTCTCGGCTCGAAGTGAATGCTCAGTAGATGGGGACCTTTGCCAACTTCAGGGATTTTCCCATCCTGCTTTGGGGCCTTCATGTTCCTAAAAAAGCCAGAAGTCCCTGTTAGGGGTTCACATGGCACCTCAGTTTGGAGAGCCTGTGTTTGCTGGGAGAAGAGGTGAAAGGTCATTTTGGGAGTGTAGGAGGCACGGGGAGGAGGCAGCCTGCTCAGGGCATGGCGTTGACCCTTCCTGGCCGTGGCCAGCCCTGCCCACCTTGGCCACCCTGCTGTGACCTTGAGCCAGTCGCGTGACCTTGGCCTCAGTTTCTCCCCTTTCCAAGCAGGCCTCCTCAGGCGTGCCGCTCCTACCCAGCACGGGTCCGTGGGCTGTTCTGAACAGGATTGCTGTGAAAATCACGTGAGATCATGCAGGTGAGAGGGCTTTGAAAACACCCAGCGTTCTGTGAAAGCAGGAAATTATTATTCCCGTTTGCCTCCCTTTTATCGGGATGTTTTCCCTCAATTCAGCCAAATTTCACTCGGATGATGCGGAACCCAGCCCAGGCGGCCCCAGCTGTAATTTCCCTGCTTCCTGGAGCCGCTGAGTGTGAAAACACAAAGGCTCCCGTTGCCGACGGAAACCAAAACAGCGGCGCGTCAGAGGCGCCCCTGCACGCGCCCAACTCAAAGCGGGGCGTTCTGTTTATACAAACCTCAGAGCTCGCGCGTGTCAGCAGAACTCTGGAATGAAAGCGCTCCTTTCTTCCCGGCGCTTCTGTGATGGCGCCCGTGTCTTGTGGCGGTAGAAAGCGAGAAATCTCTTGGGGGTTGCCTTACGGTGTTAGAAAAGCTAAGGGAGAGACGAGGCGGGGAGGCCTTGTAAATGGCTCTGCCCAGGACAAGGACCAGGCCAAGTCCCTCCTCCAAGTGACAGCCACCGGGGTGCTGTCCGTGGTGCTGAAACGCAAGCCAGGCCCGGCTGTGACTGGAGGGCATTTGGGTGAGAGGCCCTTGTCCAGTGACATATTCCGGGTGCTCCTTAGCGTCCTGGGGGAGAGGAGGGGGCCCTGGGGAGGCCGAGCCCCCCGAGCTGATGGGGAGGGGGCACTGGCAGGCAGAGAAGCATGAAGAGGAGGGGGAACGGGCCTCCAGAGTGGCAGCTGCTGTGGAAATGAGGAGAGAGAGGTGAGAGCAGAAGCTGGAGGAACGAGAAGATAAAGTAATAAAGCAGAGAGATACCCGGTGACAACAGCGAGATAAATGGAGCAAGTTATACGCAGGGCTCATTTCTGTGCAAATATTTGGGGCTCTGTAAAAGAGGGCTGTTTATTATAAACCTGTCTCTGGGAGCGCCGCACAGGTGTCATCTGCAGTGAAGGTTTCCTCCTAAGACGTGGAGGGTGGGGCTCCCGGGTGGAGCGAGCCCACAGCTGCTCCTTCTGGTTTATAAATAGCCCTTCCCAAGGGGCGGTGTGGCCGCCGGAGCCAAGAGGAGGGGCCAGGCGTGAGGCCGAGGCTTCCTCTGGGCTGGGCTCGGGGCTGCCTTCGTGGCCTTGACCTTCATTCCCAGCGGGGGGGCAGCTGGGGCCTTGCCCTGAGCTGGAATCCAGGGGACTGAGATGCCTGGGTCCTGAGAGGCCTGGCCCGGCTGGGGAGTCTCTCAGCCTGTCCTGACCTATCGGGAGAGTGTGTCTGCCAGGCCCCTCCCACCCCCAATGGGAGGTACAAAGCGTCAGGTGAGGCAGGAGCAGGGGTTCTCAACCTTCCTAAGGCCGAGAGCCTTGCATACAGTTCCTCATGTGGGGGTGACCCCCCAACCATGAAATTTTGCTACTGTTATGCATCGTGATGTAGATACCTGCATTTTCCGATGGTCTTAGGTGACCCCTGTGAAAGGGTCGTTCGACCCCCAAAGGGGTCGCGACCCCCAGGTTGAGAACCACTGGGCAGGAGGCAGCTCAGGGCTCCTCAGCCCCTCTTGGCAGCTCCTGAAGGTGTAGACATCCCCCGGACCCTTCTTCCTGGAACTCGGGGAAGGACAGGAAGGCCCCAGGAGCGTGAGGGAAATTTCCGGAAGGTCCTGAGTCCTCTCTCTCCCATTCGTGGGTCAGCATATGAACAGAGCCTCAAAGCTGAGCAGCACTCATAGCCTGGAGGAACACCTCCCCCTGCGTGAGACCCCGGACACACAGAGAGGCCACACTCACTCCGGAGCGTGTCAGCCGCTCACTCGTGGAAAGAGGGCGTCTCGGCCCAGATTGCCAGCGGAGTGGATCCCTGCAGAGAGGACCGCTGTCCAGGAGGGGAGCCCCTCCCCCCAGACCCGGGCCCCTGTCCTCCTGCCTGGGGTGTGGCTCGACTTGCAACTCTGCGCCTTCAGAAGTGACCGCTGCCTCCCGCCTGGCCGGGCCCAGCCCCGAGGGCCAGTTTCTGGGAACAGTCTCCGTCTCCCGCATTTCCAGGCTTTGGTTGGCAAGTCAGCTCCTGGCGGTTGATCCCAGTCGGTTCCAATGACTTTTTACGGCGCCTTCCTCATTGACTGCCGCTTTACGACTGCGGCAAAAGGCCGCCCGTCGGGGAGCGCCATCAAACGGGAAGGTGCGTCCCGGCTCCTTGTCAGACCCAGTCAGGCGTTGTAATTTACAGGGGCACCTGGTGGCATCGGGCGTTTACCTCCCGCGGCTCCCGTTTCTTCTCCCATCACCAGAATGAGGTCATTAAAACTTCCCCGCGCCTGCGAGATGGAGTTAGGCGCACTCAGCCCCTCCGCAGGTGCCGGCGGGAAAGCTGCTGTGTTACCTGGGTTTCCATTTAGAGCCGCTCCTTCCAGGGAGGTTTTTATTTATTTAATTTTTTTTAAATATATTTTATTGATTTTTACAGAGAGGAAGAGAGAAGGATAGAGAGCTAGAAACATCGATGAGGGAGAGACATCGATCAGCTGCCTCCTGCACACACCCCACTGGGGATATGCCCGCAACCAAGGTACATGCCCTTGACTGGAATCGAACCCGAGACCCTTCAGTCCGCAGGCCAACGCTCTATCCACTGAGCCAGACCAGAAAGGGCTATTTATTTAATTTTTTATTTTCACCTGGTCCTAGATTAGACATCAGCAAGAGAAATAGGAACGTATTCCAATTCGGTGAGGAAATGCACATCTCAAACCAAGGCAGGGAAGGGCAGCTGGTGTTCAGGAGGCGGGGCTGCAGAGGGAACTACTGGATCTGGGATCCATGATGTCACCCCCAGGAGGGTCCCGGGGAGGGAGTGTGGACGGGGTGAGTCTGCGCAGAGGCCCAGTGTGTCACCGAGCGCCTAGGTTCTCGCCGGCTCTGGGCTCAGGCGTCCTTGTTGGTGGCTTCTTGCTCCTGCCGTGAGCGTGGTGACTGCAGCCGCTTCGTCTGCTCAGCGGCACTGAAAGGAAGGAGAGGCGCGATCCCGAGGCCTCACGCTTCTCCTGCCTCAGCCAGGACTGGTCCTACCCCTCCCTGCGTGTTCCTGCAGAGGGCGAGGGGAGAGCCTTGCTAGTCGGGTCCACTCCCCCTTTACCCCTCCCCCCGACCTCTCCCTCACTCTCTCTCTCCCTCCCTCCCTCCCTCCCCCAGGGCTCTGTGGGAGAGATGATTTTTGGATGAGGAAGAAATGGGTGCATGACCCGGCTGCATCCACCATAAAGCCAAAAAGTGATCTTATTATTATTTTTGTTGTTATTAATCCTCACCCGAGGATATTTTTCCACTGGTTTTTAGAGAGAGTGGAAAGGAGGGGAAATAGAGAGAAACATTGATGTGAGAGAGACATCAATTGGTTGTCTCCCACATGCACCCCGACCAGGGCTGGGGATCAAGCCTGCAACCAGTACGTGCCCTTGACTGGAATTGAACCCGAGGCCTTTCAGTCTAGGCCTGTGCTCCATCCACTGAGCCGAACCAGCTAGGGCGGAGGTGCTCTTGTTAAATGTTGAGCACCAAGGAGTGTGTGTATAAAAACCAACAGTGGCCATGAAGCTAACCCAGGACAGACCAGCACTAGACTCGCACGGCTCTGTTTCCTCGGCAGACAGTCTGGCTCCCTGTCCCCTCTGGACCCACGTGGTAACTGGGGGCGCGTGGGACCTGGGGTCACTGTGGAGCCCAGTGGTTCCCATCGGGGCTGGTTTTGCTCCCTCGGGGACATCTGACAAAGTCTGGAGACGCCTTTGTGTGTCACCATTCTGAGGAGCTCCTGGCATTTAGTATCAGAGCCAGGGGTGCTTCTAACAATCCCACCATGCTCAGCGGCCCTGCAAAGCAAGGAGCAGCCGCCAGAGGGAGCCGGAGCCCAGCCGCACACACAGGAGCTCTTCCTCTCCCTGAAAGCCAACGTGTGGGTTGAGGGATAGACCGGGGACATTTGACAACTGGTGACGATGTTACCAGACTGCAGGGGCCCGTTGGCCTGTGGGCATCAAAGCCCCATGACACGGACAGAGCTTGCAACCCAGAAAGGGTTTACTTGGCACGGAAGGGCCCGGCCGGACTCAAGGTGAGCGAGTACCTGGATCTGGCTCCTGGTGGCTTCCAGGGACGGTCACACGGGGGTCATTAACTTGGTGACTAAGGGAGTGTGGGTCGTGGGCTCTGCCCACTGGCCAGGTCATTGGTCACTGCCTCTGAACCCAGCGTCAGCCTCAGCAGAGTTCTATCTGGTTTCGCAAGGTTCACTCAATGTATGTTCCGTTGTCTTGGGTCGGGAACTGGAACACAACCGCAGCCTAGATGTCCCCTTCTCTGGGTCACTAGACCCCCGCTTTGTTCCTAAGATTATTTGATGTCAGCCAGAGCCTCCTTATCCTGAGGACTTAGTGATTAAGGGATGGTCATGCAGGGGAGAAGGAGGTGGGGGAGTCAGGGAGCAGGATGAGGCAAGTTCGATCAAAAGCGGGTGAAAGAGAAAAGATCCGATGAAAGAAAATGGGGTTTCTGCCCAGTTACCAGGGAGTTCAGGGCACCCAGACTCTGCAAAACAACTTGGTCTGTTGGAATAAAAACTCAACGTTCAGCCAAAATAGCTCAGATTTTTAAACCATGGTGCTTGTTAAGAGCTGAAGGACCTGTAGTTTTTTCTCTTAAAAGGTACCCATTCATATGGATTAGTGTTTCTTAATTTTCCCCAAGTTGGCAAGGGGGCAAGTTGGGAAGTTGAAATGGAGATGGGAATAGGGATGCTTCATACTTCCACCCTCGCTGTGGGCAGGAGGGTACGTCTCTTTTTTGAAAACCTATTAGAACATGTAAGAGGCATTAAAACCTGCGTTTCACTTGAGTCCTATGGTTTTGGGGGGACACTGAAGTGTCTAAAATATTGGGTGCGGTGTGATCATCAAAGACAGCGTCCATGGGCAATAGCAGGGGGCGAATTATGATAAATAGGAATGGGCGTACGCGGTGGCTCCGTTATAATTACTATTTAGAACTAAGACCCCATCCACAGGTATGATTCGTAACTGCGTGCATTTGAGAGGGGTTAGGCCTTCCTCAACGGTCTGATCCGGGTTGATTCTTTTGAACGTAGAACAATAAAAAGATGGATTCTTGGCCTTCCTTTTAAAAAAAGAACAATTATGCAGCCCCCACTGTCTACAGGTGTGAGGTTGAGGAACTGGATTTAAGCCTGGCTTATGTCCAGGATATTCCCATGATGCTTTGCTCCCCGGGGAGGGGAGAGAGGAAGGGTGGCTTCCCAACTCCTGGTGCCTGGAAGCTGGAGGATGCAGAACCAGTCACCGCCCCTCCTTCCCCTCTTCCACAGAAATTCCTCTGCCTCTGGCAAATAAGAACAAGAATTAATAATAATACACTTCATGCCGCCTCGGTCCGCATGAAATTACCAGCCCGGGAAGCCGGGAGCCTGTGGAGAGCAGAGCCCCATTGAGCCAGGCCTGCATCCGCGCCAGCTACGCTCCGTGAATG
>PVJN01048757.1:0-15468 GCA_004026805.1 Lasiurus borealis
TAGACCTCCCACTCCCTCCCCTATCTGGACCTCCCACCCCTCCCCCACTCGGACCTCCAATTCCTTCCCCACTAGGACCTCCCACTGTCACCCACCTGGACCTCTCACCCTTCCCCCAGCTGCACCTCCCTTCCCTCCCCCACTTGGACATCCCACCCCTCACACAGCTGGACCTTCTACCCATCCCCCACCCAGACCTCCCACCCTCTCCCCTACTAGATGGGGGTCTCTCTTCCCAGGGCCGCTGCCCACTCCCCGCTGCCCAGCGCCATGCACTAGAATGCGCTTCCTGTGCTTTGCTGTGACCTCGGGGGTCTTGGAACTGGCCCCGGTGCCCAGCTGGGCCTTCCAGAGCCTCCCCTAACCTGCAGGGCCTGGAAACAAAGAATCTACCCCCACCGGTGCCTGTGGGAAGGCAGCATAGCAGCAGCTTCAAAGGCCAACTGGTCCCCCTGATGTCCACCTTGGGGGCAGGTAGAATCCTTTCTGTTCTGCAGAGACATTCAGGTCCCTAAAGTTGTCAAGCTCACACAAACAGTGAAATGAGGGTTTCCTGGGGAGGTGGTGAGGGAGGGTTTTTAATGCACCAGCCCCAGAAGTCTGTGCCCCACCCTGTCACACTCACTGGAGTGGTTATATGGCTCCTGTTATGTCAGGTGGTTATTCCTACAATGGAAAATAAAAACAAGTTTGTGGGAACCTCTTTCCACGTCCCGAGTGGTTCAGGGTTCCCCGGTCAGGGTTCGGGTTCTGAAGGAGGCCGCACGCAAAGGAAATGAGAGACTAGAAAACGTTAATTTGGCGATATTGGGGGGCCAGGCGGGAGCCTTCCTCTAGTGGAAAGGACTGCCCTTTCCTCTGGCCTTTTTCTCCCTTTTATTAAGGCTTTGGGACACACCCCTAGCCTTTAGGCAGGAAATTACAATAACAGAAATTAACATGAAACAAACAGATAGAGGTTGCTTCAACCAATAACGTTTCAACTAAACAGGGAGTAATTAGCTCTGACCTTTCAGAGCAGTTAAGGTTGGCCAGCCTTCTGGCTTCCTGTTTACATCCTTTTAGTGAGAACAATATTTGGTTTCCGACATCTCCCCCCTTTTCTTTCCTCTAAAAAATCTTGTACCTACAGACTAGAAATAAATATTAAGAACAAAAAATAAGACAAGCAACAATGGTTATGCTAAGAGGTAAATGAATAAGTCTATAGTATCTTTCTTTCTGGACCAATAGTCCTTTGAGTCCCAGTTTCAACGTCCAACAGTTTTTTGAATGTACATATTAGCAATGATATTTCAGTTCTTGATGGTGGACAAATGGTGGCAATGCAGGTCTGACCTTTTCTGGTTTGGTCCTGGGCAATCTGCATTGATGCATAGCTGCTGACTGTTAGGATGGCAAGGTGTCGTCAGCATCTTCCATCTCTGGACTGCTTCACCTCTCGTCTTCATAGCTGGAGCATTCTCTGTTGTAGGAATTCGCATGGTCTTGGAGCTGTTTTTCTGAAAATATATAAACATTCTCGACAAAAAGTTAGTAAAGGAATTTTTTCTATAAATTTGACTTTGGATCCTTTTAATTTTTGCCCAAATGATTTTCCTTTGAGTTATTTTAATACTATGTATGTTTTTCATGGGTGTCTTGCTGTTAAGTAAAACATTTTTTAGATGTAATTTGCTTACAGGATGCTTTTTCCTTACATAATATTACTGTACTATTTTTCATGTAATCATGAGGCTTTTGGAAAATTTTTATAATGCAAATATGACTGCTTTATGTTTATTGCATGTTGAATAATTTTACCATGCAATGAACTACCAATAGAAATTTAAGTTTATACTTTAGGAACAACTGTTTTCCAGTACAATTAAATTTTAATATTCACCTATTTCAATTAACCAATTAAATTAATTTGAAATTTTAACTATTCTAACAACAATCTTAGTTTTATCCCGTAAATATTAGTGGAAAGGATTATTTGCATTCTTGAGTAGGCCCTGAGCATTCCTGGTGTTAAGTTGGATTTAGAATATAGTACAGCTGTCAGCCAAGTCTGTCTATTGCTGGGTCCCAATCTGAGCTGCACCAAATCTCCGTGTGTCATTGAAAGACCCCAAGCAGCTCTCTTTCGTTTTCTTCTTTACAAGAGGCTAGCAACAGAGAGACCATCTCCACTGCCCTACAGGGTTGAGCCTGACACCAAGATACTGTAAGGTTGCAGAGATCAGGATTGGGCCAGGAAAGAGTTAACAAAGCTTGGCTTGAAATTGTATCCCCCAGTTACATTCTGTTGTTGCAGTCTCAGGGGTGAGAACAGAGTGGAAACTCCCAGGGTGCTATAACCCAGGTGCAGGTTGTTAATCTTATGTAGTAAGACAGCCTGTAGCTAAATTGTGGAGGGAGACATGGCCCCGATGTTCCAAGGGAGTAACCCAGAGATAGCCACCAGCCGCATCCTGTTATCTCTTATTGTAGCCCCATGGTAACCAGATGTCTGTAGATTGTAAAATGTGAAGACTGCAGATTGTAAAATATGTGCAGGAATGAAGAAAAAAAAAATTCTGTGTTAGCCTCTGTATAACCCTGTTGTTTGTCACATAGTATATAAGCCTGACTTTGTATGGAGTCGGGGCTCTCAGCCTCTGCTCTGCTTTCGGAGTACATTGTGAGCCCTAGCATGCTAGATCTGCAATAAAGAACCTCTTGCTTTTGCATCCAGTGGTCCGTTCCGTTGGATTCTTGGGTGTGGGGGCCGGAGGGTCTTTCATCATCTATGTCCCGAACGGAGCTGGGCCAAGTTCCTGTCTTGTCACCTGGGTCCCAATCGGAGCTGGGCATGGGAAGTGAAGCAGCCATGGGGCAGGAGACCTCCCTCAGAAGGGGCGAAGGTTCAAGCCCCTGCAATGTTGGGGGGTGAGGATCTATGCCTCAACTCTGTTGATCCCCAGGTTTTTTTTTTCTGATGGCCCCTCTGCGACTGTGCCTGTCTTAGGTCAGGAACTATCATACGGTACCAACCCACCTTACCCGTCATTGGAAAGCAGGGCGGCATAAGGCCCAGTTCCTGGCTTAGGCGGTGGTCAGTGTCACGTATAAGTTCCAGTTGCCCGTCTCTGGCTAACTAGCCATCCTCCGGGGCCAAGCAGGTTAATGTGAGGTTCAGTTCCATCTCCTTGGTAGCCGATGCCCTTATGGCCTCCACGCCCAGTACCTGCCTTGGGATCCTCAAGCCTGCTGGCGGGGTCCCAGCACAGATCACATATCTCGGGGAACCCAGGTTTCTTCTCCAGGGAGGGCCCAGCTCACACCACTGGGCGAGAGACCGATCCATGCTACCAGCCACCACGAGGCTTCAACCTCAGCATGAACAGAAAGCTCAGGCAACAGCTGTGGGAGGGTCCCTCTTGGCAAAAAGAGCAAGAAAAGCCAATGTAGAATGCTCAAGTGCCTTCTCACTGCCTTAATTCCTGTCATGTTATTTTTAAAATTGCTACCAAATATTCAAAGAATTAGAATGTAAGTTTGGGATATTTGTCAAAAAAATTTGACATTGTAGAATAATATCATGTAAGGATATTCTTTGTTCTAGGCCATGGCAATTCAATTTCAAACTGGCTATCAATTTCTTTTTGTATAGACAAGGTCTTAGTTATTTTATTAGAATACTTAATCAAATTGCTTACTAAAACATTGGCTTTTCATTTAGCTGAAAATTAAACCAGGTGTCTTAATTTAAAAAGCAAAAGAAATTTAGTAAATGTTTATGTCTGATTCACAAGCCACAAATGCTTTACCCCCTCTAGCTTAAGAATACAGGCGGCTATGGGCTTTTTGTTATTTTAAATTCTGGTGGAATTTTACGAAATATTTAGTTACTTCATTTTGCCCTTGTTAGAGACTACATTAGGCAGGGGAATCAGCACACCTAAGTGTTCTTACCCATGGAGGATCAGGAACTAAGTCCGAAATACTTCCCCACGTGCCCAGGTAATGTTACGGTACAGCTGATAACTGTTAACATGGCAAGAAAGACATTTTCAGGTGTCTGTGCCATCCTCTTTACCATGTTCCCAGTGGCCTTCAAGCTGTTTGTTGTTCTGCCCGTCGTCCTCCTGCTCCTCATCTTCAGTGGAGTGCTTGGAGTCGCTGCTCTCTATGACTGAGGTAGTTGATTGTCTGCAGCTGCATGGTGTGGCTCCAGGCACAAGGTCCTTATTAGTCTGTGTAGTTTCTCTCTTGGATCCCTGTTGTAGTTTAATATTTCTATCAGGAATCCACACGGATTTAGAAAAATTTTCTGGAAATATACAAGCATACCCTCTCTCAAAGTTTAATAATGGGTCGATTTGGGATCTTTTCATTTAACTGCACCATTTCCTTTTGTTTTATCCTGACACCAATGTAGCTCCATAGGTGGCTGTCCATCAGCATCACAAGTGAAAAAAATTAAAGTAATTAAGGCTTGGTGCAGCCTACCCACAGGTGAATTCTCCATCATCCCCTCTTTTTATTTTCAAGTTGGGGTTTTAGCCGCTGATGCTGTCATTCAATAATGGCCTGTCCTTGAGAATTATATGGTATTCCTGTAATGTGCTGGATTTTCCACCTTTTACAAAATTCCTGGAATTGACAGCCTGTGTAAGCAAGCCCATTATCAATTTTAATAATTTTTGGAACTCCCATGACGGCAAAAGCAGCTAGACAATGATTAATAACCTGTTTTGCCCTTTCTCCTATAGATGCAGTAGCCCATATTACTTTTGAAAAGGTGTCTACAGAGACATGTAATGCCCCAAGGCATCCAAAGGAAGTATAATGTGTTATATCCATTTGCCAGGTATGGTCTCTTAGCAAACCTCTAGGGTTGACTCCTGTGTTAGGCCCTTGAGGTAGATGTAACATACAAGTGGGACATTCCTCAATAATCTGTCTTGCCTGTTGTAGAGTGATTGAGATTAGACAGCATTTTGGCAGGCTGATGTAAAAGCTGATGAGATTCTAAGGCTTCTTTTAATAAAGCAACCAATTGATCAGCATGTGCATTTCCTTTTGTTAAAGGACCAGGTAAGACACTATGAGCCCTGCTGTGAGTGATATAAAAAGGATATTGTCTTTGTTGTACAATTTGCTAAACTTGTTTGTTTAAATAGTAAAAATAAACTTTGGTCACTAAGCCTTTTCAACCAGGCAGTTTCAATTCTATTCACTAAGTTCGCAGAGTAAAAAGAATCAGAGACGATATTAAGAGACTCTAGGAAATCCTGCAATGTAGCCTTAATTGCTTCTAGTTCAATTCTTTGTACAGAAGTATGACTGCTCAGTATAACTCGGTGTGAATTTACTCTATGATATATGCAGCTTTCCCATTAGATGATCAATCAGTAAAAACAGTTAAAGCTCCAGGAATAGGTTCCTGCCTAGTATTTTTTGGTATAATAATGGAGGTATTATATAAAAATTGTAATAGGTGACAGCTAAGTTCCCCTGAATATTCACTTAACCCAATTTGCCAATTTATATCAGTCTGAAATAACATTTCTAATTGCTTCCAGTGAGGGGGAGGTAGATACACTGAGGCTCTTCACCTCTAAGCTGTTCGAAATATTAATTGGACCATTAGTTCTACATATGTAACTGCAGTTTTAGAGGATTGATGCCCTAGGTGGACCCATTCAATAATAGCAGGAGAGTTTTTATTTTGAGAGATGACTCCAGTGGGGTTAATTTATCCCAATAAAGGTAATTTGAGCTGTACCTGCGCTCCTTGGGCTGAGGAAATTGCCGGCTCAACTCTTAGCAATTCATTCCTAGCTTCATCTGTTAATGTTTGGGGAGAGGAAAGATTAGAGTCACCTCTAAGCATACTAAATAAATTTGTCATTTCTCCTGTAGAGATCTTCAGATAAGGTCTTAACCAGTTAATGTCCCCTAATAATTTCTGAAAGTCATTTAAAGTTTTAAGACAGTTTTTTCTTATCTCCACCTTCTGAGGCCTAATGCATTGGTTTTCAATTATGCTTCCCAAATATTGGAAAGGCATTTCTTTCTGTATCTTTTCTGGAGCAATTCTTAAGCCCCAGGTAGGGAGCTCCTCTTCTAATTGGGAAAACATGGCCAAGGTCCGTTATTCCCTTGGGCTTGCTAAGAGCAAGTCATCCATGTAATGGATAATGTAACATTGGGAGTATTTGTCTCTCAAAGGCTGAACAGCTTGAGCCACATATTTTTGACACAAAGTAGGGCTGTTGGCCATTCCTTGAGGTAAAACCTTTCATTGCTATCTTTTCATGGCTTCTATATTATTAATAGATGCCACTGAAAATGCAAATCTGTTTATCTTGAGGTGCCAAGGGACTGGTGAAAAATACAAGCTTTAAGATCTACCACTATAAGAAACCAATTTAAAGGGATTTGTGAAGGCACTGGATGAGTCCAGGTTGTAAAACTGCCATGGTATGCATAGTAGCATTAATTGCTCTAAGGTCATGTAATCGATATTTTCCTGTCGCCTTTTTAGGGATTGTAAATATAGGCATATTCCAAGACTAGTGGAAGGCTCTATGTGGCCAGCTTCTATTTGTTTTTGTATTAATTCATGAATACAACCTAATTTCTCCTTGGCTAATGGCCAGTGATCCACCCATAAGGGTCTATCATCTTTCCATTGTATTGGATCAGCATGAGGGTGAGGAGACTGAGCAGTGACCGCTACTAAAAAGGTTGGTATGCCATTTGAGTCATTAACTGCTCTCCTTTGCCAGTAACAATACATGCCTGTAAACCTTCTAAAACATCCCCGCCCCATATTGACTGCAATTTTAGGGATATGATGTAGGGCTGAAATCATCCTGTCTCGCCATCTTAACACTGCAACACTATGTTGTGTATCATCAGGAATTCCTACCCCTTTAACTGAGACCATAGCTTCTGCCGTGGACCAATTTGGAGGCCAGAATTCTTTGCTGATAATACTAACAACTGCTCCAGTGTCCACTAGACCCCTAAATTGTTTTTCCTCTATGTATTTTTAAGTTAATCATAGGACGGGTTTTGCCAATTTTGTGTATCCAATAGATGCCTGAGCTTCCAAATTCTTGCATTCCTCTTTTTCTATTTATAGCCTCACCTTGTTGAACATAAAGAAGTAGTATCTGAGCAATTCTTTGTCCTGGAGTAATTTGCATAATATGATTACATTCTAATATAACTTTAATTTCTCCTTGATAATCTGAATCAATGACTCTAGGCAGAACAGTTAATCCTTTTAGAGTGTTTCCACTCTTCCCTAAGATTAATCCTAAAGTTCCCGGTGACATAAGCCCCAAATTCCGGAGTCAAAGTGACCGGTATAGTGCTGTTAAGATCCAGGCCTGCGGTTCCTAGAGTTGCTCGAATGAGGGAATCTACTGTGGGCCTTGCAGGGCAGGTTTCCCATATTAATAACGGGGTTGGGGGGCACCACTCTGGCCGTTTCCCGGCGGTTCACCAGGCCCTGTATCTTGATCTAGAGGCTGCCCATTTCTATGAAATTTTGATTTAAACTGTCTGGCCCAATGGTACCTTTCTGACATCTAGGACACCTAGAAACTGGATCACTCAGAGGTTGTTTATGCCTCTCCCTAGAATGCTACCTTGTGTCTGTCCTTAGATGCCAAAACCTTCATAACATTTAAAATATACTTATTAATTCTTATTCAATAAAGTTTTACATGCAATTTCAAGTATATTAAATTGGTTAAATTTAAAAAGATTTCCTTTAAGAAGAGAGAACAAATTCCTTGTGTTACTCCAGGCCCATGGAGCTTTCCAAGAATCATCTCTGTTAAAGCCTTGAAATTTTAACATGGAAAAAAACATCAAATATATATATTCATATATGATTTAAAGATTATATTACTTTTTATAATTATCTTAAGATATACTTTTAAACTGGTTATTTATATTAAAAATTTTCAATTGGGGATCACAATTAATTCCTTTTTAATTAGACCAATAAACATATTTTGAATTCCAAATTATTAGAGAAATTTTATTTTCTCCCAATTTAAAACTTTGATTAATAACACAAAATCTTCTCCTTTTGGTTCCTTTACGCCATCTTTCTTAAAAAATAAAGACAAGTTCTGGGTTTTTCTTTCTCTGCAGCTTTTGCGGAGAGATTCCAGTTTAAAACCCTGTCTAATATGTCCAAAAAGGTGGACAATTGCGTGCATTTCTTTTTAAGCCGGGCTTCTCTCCTCATGAGTACAGAAATTCCAGACATATCTCTAAATTTTTAAAACTTTTCATGGCAAGAAAGGAGACTTTAGTATACTGGGAGATTGGACTTTCATACTGGATTGCCATGTGTCTCTCCCTTCCCCCATATCCTGCTTACTTCGGAAAGCATCAGTAACAGATTTGGCCGAATTTCTTTTCATGCTTAAAAGATAAAGACAGATCTTAAATTTTTTTCTTTTTCACTTTCCAAAGTAATAAGTAGGACCTAATTTGGCCAAGATTTGCATTTTCCTGCAAGTTCTCTTATAATTTTTTAAAGAAAGCTTCAGTAATCTCATTGCAGGAGAGCAGAGAGCCTTGCCCTTTCCTGCCACCTTTGAATTTCTCCACACCAGAGACAGTTTCAGCAGTGGAGTTTCACTTATTACAGATTTTAGATTCCAAATGCAAACTAAGCTTTTAATTTGAACAAGAACCCACATTATTTAAGCGTGCAAACCAAAAGTCTATAATAAAGTTTACTTTATATTATATTTATAACCTAATTTATCCCAATTAGCCTGGCTGAAAAAGATGTTCCCACCCTACTTACAGATCATGACTCTGCTGTTAATCCCTGGGCTTTGCATACGTTGAATTTCCTTCACCTTTTCCTAGGTGAATTTTCCCTCACCATTTTCCTTCCTTCACTCTTAGGTGAAAAATACCTTCCCTTCCAGATGCTCCACGTTGGATGCCAGATGTGGGAGCCCCTTTCCATGTCCTGCATAGTTCAGGGTTCTGGAGGAGGCCACAAGCAAATGAAGAGAGAGTCTAATACTAATTTGGTGATATTGGGGGGCCAGCTGGGACCCTTCCTCTAGTGGAAAGGACTACCCTTTGTTTTGGCCTTTTTCTCCCTTTTATTAAGATTTTGGGACACACCCATAGCCTTTGGGCAGGAAATTACAAGAATAGAAATTAACATGAAACATACAGAGTCTGTTAGCTGAAGCAATGTTTCAACTAAACAATGAGTAATTAGCTCTGACCTTTTAGAGCAATTAAGGTTGACCAGCCTTCTGGTCTCCTGTTCACATCTTTCTGTCAGTGAGACATGTTTGGTCTTTGGCAGTATACATTTTTTTCTTGCTTTATTTTTTTTTATGCCTGCTCTATGTGTTTTAGACCTCATTTGAGGGTATTACAGCTGATGGCAATTACTCATAACAGGTAGTGTTTCTACTGAGATACTTGCAGCAAGGTTGAGTTTTACAAAAATATTAGTTTTATTAGATAAGTATCACTTGGTTCTTGTTTAAAGATAATATAGTATAATTACTCAACATATGGTAAATAATACTCAACAATCCAAGACTTTGATGATGATGGCATTTTGATATCTCTTTAGATGAGCTAATATGCCTTTTAGAATAAAAGCACAATATAAGCAGGTAATGTGTCAGCCAGTAAAATATTTCTTCTTGCTCCCTTGCCTACTGAAGCTACACTTCCAGTTACCTGCTACTGAGTAACAAACCTCACCAAAGCTGTGGCTTAAAGGGACAGACAGTGGTATGCTGGTTCTTGCAGGTGGAGAAGGAAGGCTTCCAAGACTTGGCCCTGCACCTGCTCCTGGTGCGCTGCTAGCCTCCCTCTGGTTGGCCATGTCCCTGCCCTTTAGCTCCTATAAGAACGTAGTTTTGCAGATTCCTGTGGTCATTGTGAGTGTGAATTCCATGTTGTCTTTGTTTCCTGCCCCCAAGTCTGTAGATACATGTGCAAAAACTCCAGAACTGTGGCAGTTGCACTAATACAGGCTTGCTCTGCCCCCTGTGCCTCTGACACCACAGCAATGGCCAACCATACATTGCATTCACACTCAGCCCTCTTCAAGGACATACCATGTACACAAAGTAAACTTGGAGAGATCTCACTACTGAACTTCTGTGTTGCAGAAGACACTTTGGTATCAAAATCTCTAAGAAAATACGTTTCTAATGGAATAGAAATGGAGTGGGAGTGTACGTGCAGTATGTTTGTGGGTAGAGCCTGTTTTCTCTGTTCCTCAAGGACAGGTGTGCAGGCTGTACTGCCCAATTCAGCCGCTCCTCCATTGTGGCCACAGGTCTGCATCAGGCAAACCTCAGAGGCTGATAGGCTTATACCCTCCCCTCCCCTTCCCACCCCTTGGGAGTATAAAGGGCTCCCTGGTGCTTTGTGTCCTGTAGGCCTGAGGGGGTGAGAGCAGATGAAGGAGGAGAGGACACAGCTTTGTTCAAGTAGCTAATCAGTCTGCTAGTGTCTTTATTTTACATTCTGTTTTTTTGGTTTTGTTTTTGTTTTTTTGTTTCATTTTTCTTTATTGTATTTCACTAATTTTTTATACATATATCCCCATTGCCCCCCCTCCCTCCCAGGCATAACCCAACCCCCCAGTCTCTATGTTCATTGGTTATGCTTATATGCATGCATACAAGTCCTTTGATCTCTTATCTACCTCACCTAACTTTAATCTTCCTGCTGTAATTTCAGACTGTTTGAAGGTTTACTGCCTCTTTATCTATCCTTTTGTTCATCAGTTTATAACGTTTTTTATTATCCACAAATGAGTGAGATCATGTGATGCTTCTCCTTCACTGACTGGCTTATTTCACAACAAATCAACAAATGACCAGTATTGGTGAGGAAGCTGAGAAAAAGGAACCCTTGTGCACTGTTGGTGGGAATGCAGACTGGGGCAGCCACTGTGGAGAACAGTATGGAGTTTCCTCAAAAAACTAAAAATGGATCTCCCATCTGACCCTGTAACCCCACTCTTAGGGATATATCGTAAGAAATCACAAACACCAATCAGAAAGGATTTATGCACCCCTATGTTCATAGCAGCACAATTTACAATAGCTATAATATGGAAACAGCGTAGGTGCCCGTCAGCAGATGAGTGGATCAGAAAACTGTGGTACATCTACACAATGGAATTCTATGCTGCCATTAAAAAGAAGGAATTCTTACCATTTGCAGCAACCTGGTTGGAACTGAAGAACGTTCTGTTTTTTTAAAGTGTATTTTTTCTAAGAAATCACTGAAGTCCTAAAGGTTTCCAGGGTGATGCAATAGGTGTCTCTTATTTCATTCTGATTTCTCCTTTTTCTAGTTTTCTACAGAACTGTTCAGTTAATGAAACAATATTAATACATTATTGTCAACTTAAGTCTACATTTCACTTAGGCTCCCATAGTCCAGGTTCAGTCTCAGTTCTGACACCTCTGTTAATTACTCTCCAGTCTTCCACCTGGTTGGGGTGTTATGCTAGGACACAGGAGCGGGAGAGAAATGTGCTGCCAGAAGAGAAATCCGTGTTGTGCAGACCACAGGGACTGCATGGGGAGGCCTGTGGGCAGCTCTTACACATGCAAAGTGACAGGAGTCAGTTCTAACTTAGAAAGGTCAGCTGGTCACAGTGTGGAGGTGGGACTGGACAGATGGGACAGGAAGCTGGGCAGTGGGATGGCTGGTGATTGTGGTGCTGGCCGAGCTGAGGCAGGACGGAGTTGGCAGAGGAGCAGGGTGTGAGGACCAGAGAGGTGTAGTTAGCACTGTCCTTATCATGGAGCCAGCACGGGTGTGGGAGCTGGTATCTAGGGAACTGGCCATTCATAACCCAATAGAAGAGCTCATTCTGCTGAAAGGAGACTCTTTGCTAACCTCTGGGTATATCGGCCATCGAAGAAAGAAAATACTTAAAAGGGAGGGGGGGCTGAAACCGGTTTGGCTCAGTGGATAGAGTGTCGGCCTGCGGATTGAAAAGTCCCAGGTTCGATTCTGGTCTAGGGCATGCACCATGGTTGCTGGCACATCCCAGTAGGAGGCGTTCAGGAGGCGGCTGGTCGATGTCTCTCATCGATGTTTCTGGCTCTCTATCCTCTCCCTTCCTCTTTGTATAAAAGCAATAAAATATATTTTTTAATTAAAAAAATAAAAAATAAAAAGGGAGGGGAGAGAGTGCTGGTCGCAAGCTGGCAGCAGCCAAAGGCACCGCCTCATTGCATTCCCCAGGCTCCCATAAGGAGCTTCATCCCCTCTGACAGGGGAGACCAAGTCTCCATTTCTCTGCCTGAAGCCACACAGCTGGGAGGTGGTGGGGCAGGAGCAGGCTTTGCACTGTTGGGCTCAGGCCCTGCCCATAAGGGCCTGGGCTCCACTAAGAGCCACCAGGAAGCTCTGGGCAGGTGAGGCCCCGGGAATAGGCTGGGCAGAAGCAGAACCGCACTGTGAGACAGAAAGATGAACTGGTTGCCTCCCCATTCGCTCCTTCACTCCTTCTGGGGTCAGGAAGTGAACCCGAAACCCAGGTCCATGTCCTTGACTGGGAATTTAACATGTGACTCTTGGGTGCTCAGGTCGATACGCTAATCACCTACCCACGCTGGCCAGGGAAAAATATAGACAAACATTTTAAAAAGCTATAACCTGCTCCCAAACCCTCTCTCAGGATATCCTTGAGCTAATGGCCTACCCAAATAGTATTACAGCCTCATTACAAACACAAATTTCAGAAAGGCTAACCTGTGGTCTTTTCTTTGATACCACAAAACATTAGAAAAAGAGGATGGAAATATACACATGGAGAATACAGGAAAGTAGAGCAATTTCTCTGATATGCTAGATAATTAGATAATTCTGTTTTAATTCATCTTGCCTCTTTGGAGGAAGAACTGATAGAGCTTTGGGTGAGAGAAGGTATAGGTGAATTAATGTGCCAGAAAGCAAGGAAGTCCATAGAGACTGGTAGAGGCATCAAAGGAGTCTACTGTCCAACCTCGAGAAATTTAAACATCCAAACAGCCTGTTTACTGTGGATTTTAGCCTTTGAACAACCAAAAGTATACAAATCCACACAAAAAAAAAAAAGAGAGAAGAGAGAAAAGTAAAAGCGTTTTTTGCAGAAGACTATTGGATGAAAAAAAATGTGAAATTAGTATTATAAAATCATTTTTTTCAATCACTAATATAATTTATTCAGGCAAGAATTATCACTGGGTCTGTAGCATTGAGTACAAGTAATTGGGGAACAGATTACTAACAAATTCGAAGTATTTTTAAATAATGTATAAATCGAGTGGGAGCCACCTTATCAAGTTACCAAACTCTGCATCCCACTAATTAAAAAAAATCTTTATTGTTGAAAGTATTACATAGGTCCTCCTTCCCCCCCCCATTAACCTTTCCAGGTGTACCCCTCCCCACCCCACGCCCTCACCACCTCATTGTCTGAACAAGTTCATTGGTAGATCTTGTCCCACCCTTCCTTCCCTCTGAGTTTCAATGGTCTCTTCATGTTTCTGTGTCTCTGGGTCTATTTTCGTTCATCAGTTTATTTACTTCATCAGATTTCACATATGAATGAGATCATGTAATACGTATCTTTCTCTGACTGGCTTATTTTACTCAGCATTATACTCTCCAGGTCCCTCCATACTTTTGCAAATAGTATGACCAAAGTTGTTGGTGTGTTTTTTTTTAATCCATTAATCTGCTAATGGGCATATTGTAAATGATGCTGCTATGAATGTTCGGGTGAATATATTATTTTCTGATGAGTGTTTCAGATTTCTTAGATATATTCCAGAACTGGGATCACTGAGTTAAATGGGAGTTCCTTTATTCATTTGTTTATTTATTTATTCATCTTTTATTCCACCCCCCCCCCTTTTTTTTTAGGAATTGACATACTGTTTTCCATACTGACTGTGCCAGTCTGCATTCCAACTAGCAGTGTACTGGGATAGATTCTGTTTTCTCTACATCTTCACCAACACTTGTCATTTGTTGATTTGTTAATGGTAACTATTCTGAAAGGTGTGTGGTGAAACCTCATTATCATTTTGATCTGCATCTCTCAGATGATTAGTGACTTTGAGCATGTTTTCATATGTTCCATGGCCATCTGTAGGTCCTCTTTGAATCGGTGTCTATTTAGGTCCTTTGCCCATTTTTAATTGCATTGTGTGAAAGTTGTGATAGCCACATCCTGCTTGTCTTGGGTATGGGACCTGGAGAAGGACTGCACACAAGTTAAGAGACTAGACAAGAAAAGTGAATTTGGAAAACACAGTAGGTCAGGCAGAGACCCAGATCAAGTGGAAGGGCTTCACTGGTGCTCAGGTCCTGCCAGCTTTATATTCAAATTTGGTACACATATTACCTTTATTCAGGTAGGCAATTCCAGTCACAGACAAGACTATTTGAAAGGTCAGTAAATATTAGTAAAGAGGGGAGGAGCCAAGATGGCGGCATAGGTAAACACCTACACTGCTGCCTCGCACAACAATTTCAAAACTACAACTAAAAGACAGAACGGACATCATCCAGAACCACAGGAAAGCTGGCTGAGTGGAAGTTCTACAGCTAGAAGGAAAGAGAGGGGCTCACAGACACCCAGAGAAACTGCAAAAAGCTGAGGTACGGAGACGCTCGCGCTGAGAGAGCGGGTGCCCGAGTACCTGGCTGGATTTCTCTGACGGGAGGGAAACGGAGACTCCCAACAGCATTGAACCCCTTATCCTACGACACTAAACCCCAGATCCAGGTGAAACTCATCAGGGGGGAGTTTGGACTGTGAAAAGGGAGAAGTGCACGGAAATTTAGGGGAGTCGAAAAAGATAGGAGGGTCTGGTCCCGGTCACGCACGCGCACACACAGGGCGCCGGCGCCACAATGAGGACAGATTGCTGATTCTGCCGCTGGCTTTTGCGACTGGGCGGGAGACAGACCCTCCCAACTGCGCCACTTCTGAGTCCACTGGGCCCCTGATTCGGGCGAAACCCTGGAGACCTAGACTCGTGTGGTCCTGATATGCAGGGGAGCAGGGGAGCTGGAAAGGCAGCGGTCTAGAGGCACTGCGGGCGGGCGCGCACAGGACCGCTCCAGCCATTACCCAGTCACGTGAGACTCGGGGGCCGTGGAAGGCGGGGCCGACTGGAAGGCAAGGCGGTCCCTTAAGCCCTGAGACTCCACCCATCCCAAGCTCAACAGAGGCTTCTGTGGTCTTGCAAAAAAAAAAGTTTCCCGACAAAGTGAAAATGCCAAAACAAGGGAAGGGATCAAAAACAAAAGAAATGGAGGAAAAAAAACAACTGGATATAGAGTTCAAAACCATGCTTATAAGGTCTCTCAAGAATATGGTAGAAAAGGTGGATAAATTTAGCGAAAGCCTACTAGAGATACAAAAGAGCCAACTAGAGATGCTAGAGATGATGCATAAAA
>PVJN01048758.1:0-15479 GCA_004026805.1 Lasiurus borealis
GAACCCGGGACCTTTCAGTCCGCAGGCCGACGCTCTATCCACTGAGCCAACCCGGTCTCGGCATAGCCAGGTTTTTTGAAGGTATAAAAGCACTTTATTACCTTTTCAAGGTAACAAAAGGCACTTTATTAAAACAAACACACCATGCAATGGGACAAAATAAAAAGCACAAGTACTCAGCAATGGTCTGGAAAAGAATAATTGGAACATAAGTCATGATGTGGTAAGACCCGAGCTTGATGTGGGAATGCGGAGGAAGATGCAGTTAATTAGGACAGTGAGGATAAGAAGAAGCATATAAGGAGGTCTTTCTAAAACAAAAATTTCATCATGCCATTTGTGCGTTTTAAAAGAAAATTTTATGGCTCCGCATTGTCTGTAGGCTCAGATGGAAAGCCCTTAGCATGTCCAAGGTAGGCCTCATCGCCTTTGCTTACCTTCCTGAAGAGCCTCTCTCATTACTAACATCTGCTGGTCCAGCTGAAAGTGCACTTCTATCTCCAGGTGTGGCCAGAACCCAGGGACAGCGGGCCAGGCATCCTTTCTCAGTTCATGGGACAAGTTCTAGATCTTCTTGTGCTTCGCTCCTCCTAAGCACCTAGCTCTTCATCTCCCATTCCATTCACTCAGCTCTCTCTTTTAGACCCTGCTCCCAAGGAAGTAAATTTGGTCTCTAAGATGTGACTCCAGACACATTCTCTCTCTGTAGCTTCCTCATATCAGCCCCACTGAACCCAGAACTCATGCGGGCAGCACCTTTGTCCCGTGCGGGCAGTGGCATTTAACAAGTTAACATTATTACAAGTTATGCTTGCCTTTATTGCCTCACGCTCATTTTTCTCCCAGGGTGTTAGTAATTAATCAAAATTGTTACAGCTACACTGTGCCTTGCGTCATTTCTCTGAACTAAGCCTCTGCTTTCTGCTCTGCACATTTGATCTTCTCTTCTAACCCCACTGGCTGCCATCTGAGTGATTCCATCATACTTTCCTCTGGAAACCATTTCTGACATAGAATCTGTTTCTGTTGACCTCTCCTGACAAGTCAGCCCTTGGGCAGGAAATCCTCAATATCCAAGGACCCCATGGATTTAAGAAGAGGGAATCAGACATAACTAAAGTGATGATGAGAACATGGGCCGGATTAGCTGAGGGCTGACTTAGTGCTCACCATGTGCCCAGGTCCGTGCTGAGTACATTAGCTTATTTAATCCCCACAGCTAATTTTTGTAGGAGGTGTTCATAATTATCTTCACTTACAAAGAAGGAAACGGAGACTCTAGAGTTAAATAATCTGCCTAAGTTTTTCAGACATCCGATTTCAGAGTCTGAACTCTTCACCACATCTTCTTCCTGCTTGCCTGCCTTGCAGAGACTAAGTGCTCTATATCAGATTGTAGATGATACTGACATCTGGCCACAGGGCCACGTTGGGATTTGCGGTCATTCCTAGAAAATCTTCCAAGTTCTGTGCTTCTACGGAAGCTTCCAAATCAGAAAGATTTGAATAAAGCCCAAGAATCACTGTTAAGCAGTGAGAATGATCTGGAACTCGAGAGTAAGTGATGGTCCTAAATAGAGTGGCTTACTACTACTGCTGCTATTAGAATCCCTCCTAACTAAATCTGAGGGGATACTGTCAGTATACAGAGAGGAAGTAATTTCTCTCATTAAAAAGAGCTGCAGCTAAGTGTACATTCAAGTCACATGATAAAAGCGTAATGCATACCTCCATATGGTATAGGGTCTTCACCGCCAGGTGTTATGTAATGGTTGTTATAAGGGCTATTATGCAATGTGTTTTGTTTTTTTTATGTATCTCATAGTTATGACTTTAGGCTTGATTCCTGGTCCTTTTATTCCCAAAGGGAGGAAAAGACACATCCTTTCATCTCAACTGGCAATTTGCATTTTTTTAAAGTGAAATTCTGAAAGTATGAGACCATGTCTGTTTTGTTCATTAATGTAGCCCCAAGTGTTGGGCCCAGGGTAAGCACTCAATAAATAATCGCATAATTGAAATCAGTCCCTGTTCTCACAGTGATCACAGCCGCCCTCACAGGCTAAATTTGCACAGGTTGCTGATCCTCTGTGGGAGTCAGCCCGGGAGTAGAGATGCGTGTAATGTTTAGGTCGCCTCTTCCTCCATATGTTCCAGAAGCTCCGTTTGGAAAGAGGAAAGCATCCCCCTAGGAGTGAGAAGGGCACTTTGTTTTCACTGGGCCTCCGCTGTGAGCACGGAACAAGGTCTCCACGGTCCTCCCTATACCGTGGAGAATGGACAGAACAGGACGAGGCAGCAGGATCAAATGCAGGATGGCCAGGGGTGTGATGCCAAAGTCACCTGTAGAGTCATTCCAGCAGTTGCCAGGATCAGACTATTCTAAGAAACGAAATTAGCTACAAGCAGTTACAAAATAAAGGAGTCCCCTCTTTCACCCCTTCAAAGTACTAGGTGGATTAACAAATGGCCCTCAGCTCTCTCCCCTATAGAGAAGCAGCATTCACCTGCTCTGCTTTCAGTAACCCTCCCAGACCACTCAGGTCTCAATAAATGGGGACCAGCACCAGTTAAGCACTTTGTACCAGAGAGACAGACATATGCCATCGATTAGAGCATCTGTTCTGGAACCATATTGAAATCAAATTCCTGTTGCATTGCCACTTGCCTTGCAATGAACCTATCTTACCTCTGCCCCTGCTCTGGGTCTTAGGGGCTGCTCTGTTTGATTCACATCAGCAGCCTCCCTTACCTTCCTGCTTTAAGATGAAGGGAGGGCACTAGCAGGAGATTTAGGGAGAGAGTGTGGTCTGGTATGCCCACCTCTGCCTCCTTCTCTGCATCATCACCTTACGCTAGCTACCTTCCCCTCTCACAAATATCTCAGCCTTTGCAGGTGACCCTCACTACGCAACACTATTTCCTGGATCTTCAGGTTCACGGGCTCCTTAAATCAGTCCCTTGCTGAGATCCTGGCTGACATGCCAATGATTAGTATGTGATTTGGGCAAGTTACTTGATCTCCGTGTGTCTCAGGCTTCCGTTTATGTTGAGAAGGATGATAGGGCCTAGGTCACAGGGGTAACAGGTGGAGAATTGAAAAGGACTCTGACAGAGCAGGCAGGGGTTACACTCCTGTAAATTGGAAGGTCAGGAAAGCCCTCTCTGAAGGTTGCATTGGAGGAGGAGCAGGAGTCAGCCAAACTGGGGACAGTGCATGGAAAGTAAGGGGGGATATTGGATTCTGGGTAGAGGAAACAGCATGTGGAGGGGCCCCAAGTTAGGAAAAAAGCTTGAAATATTGGAGGAACCATTGGCAGGTAAATTTGCAGGAGCACAGAAGACAGGGGAGGGCGGTTGGGTGGGAAGAGATCAATCAAATAACTTGTATGCATATGTGTGTAAGCCATGGACACAGACAATAGGGTGGCGAAGGCCTGGGGCAGGCTAGAGGGAGTCAGTGGGGGGAAAATGAGGACATATGTAATCCTTTCAACAATAAAGATTTTCAAAATATAAAATTGTTTGATGCAAAAACAAAAAAGAAGAAAAGAACACCATGAGCCATGTAGAGTAGAGAGATGGGCCTAGCCAAGACTGGTTTAGCTCAGTGGGTAGAGCGTCAGCCTGCGGACTGAAAGGTCCCAGGTTCAATTCCGGTCAAGGGCATGTACGTTGCTTGCGGGCACATCTCCAGTGTGGGTTGTGCAGGAGGCGGCTCATCAATGTCTCTCTCTCATCGATGTTTCTGACTTTCTATCCCTCTCCCTTCCTCTCTGTGAAAAATCAATAAAATATATTTTACAAAGAGAGATGGGCCTAAAGGGGAAAGTGAGAGCCAGATTTTGCAGGCCTTTGCAGGCCTTGGCAAGTAAGGAGTTTGGACTTGCCCTGTGTGCAATGGGAAGCCATTGCCAGACCGAATCCTAGGTCTGGATGCTGCTGTTGGTCTTGCTGATTTTTTTCAATATTACCTATTTTCCGACTCGTGTCCACTTTTCAGAACACTTACCTCACTGTTCACCTGATCTCCTGTGGGGCCACCCAGCCAGCTTCCCTATTGTCTGTCAAGTCACCCCCACTCCCCATGCTGCCTCTCCCTCCTTCTCCAGTTGTGTCCCTCCCACCAGCTGCCGACAGGTCTGCTTCCAGGTTCCAGGCCTCCCCTCAGCTCACCAAGCTTCCACTTTCGATGGGCAGACAGAGGCCTCTCTCCACAATTCAGCCACGGAACCAAAGGAGCCATAAAGGCTTACATTTCTGCAGAAATGCACAAATTAATATTAAAAAAAATATTTTTAAAATTTCTTGTGGAAAAATCATTTGTTTATCAACAGTGCAAGGGTTTGGTTGGTTTTTGTATTTGGTTTGGTTTCTGTTTTTTGTTTTTTTGGGGGGGAGGGGGCAGGTTTTGCATGTGAAACAGCTGCAGTGTCAGCATAAAATAAAGTCTGATGTTTTACTCTTCTTTCTTAACACCACCACATTTCCCCTGAAGCAGACTGAATACTGACTTTATTTAAGAAGCTGCAAAACATTTTTCATTAGGAATGCAAATTGCGGTTCCACGGCATATCTGAATTCTGATTTGTAAAGATCTTGGGATGATACATTTTCTGGTTCGTGCATCTGCAGAAAATTTAAAAACATCAGTAACAATCATCTATCTCTCACTCATGTCACTTTCTTGTTGCCCCTCCAAAGAACGAACATCACTTACAGAGTATGAGGCACAAATGCACAAAAACACTGGCCTGGCTTCTCTCTGTTGTGTTTGGGTTTGCTTTGGTTTAACATCATTTTCCTTTGGGTAAATCGGAACCAGGGTTCTCATTGGAGACTACTGCACTGTGCTCCAAGGTAAGAAGCATTAAAATGCTCAAAATAAAATTCTTCTTATCACTTTCTCTCCCATTTCTGATTATCACTTAGCACCTCCTAAACTTGAGGGTCTACACCTATAAGAATAAGAGCCAAAGTTGAGATTCCCAAGCATCTACAAATATCCCAATAAATAGTTAGGGATATCTTTCATAAATTATCCCAAAGAAGTAAACAAACAAACAAACAAACAAACAAAAACAACCAAAATCAAAACAAAACAAAAACAGAAGAAAGGATCAACCCAACAAGCCCCAAACTGTGTTCATTACCAATGGCCAATGTTGAAGCAGATGTCTGAATGGTGAGGCCAGTTTCTGCTGCATCCTGTGTGACTTGACAGGGATGCATTTCTGCTGGGTTTATTACAACATAAGTGATAAACAAGCAAGTGCCACTCCCTGGCATTTGGCATTGCAAGGATGGAGTTGTTACACACCTGCTCAAGCTGTCCATCGTCAGACAGCTGCCAGCACCCCTTCCTGTCTCAGTTTGGGGGACAGAAAGCGCACCCTCAGCATTCCTCACTCCCACGTTTCCCCCAAAGTGCGAAGCAGCATTCGAAAACTGCCAAGCTCAGCTCTGCACTGCTTGGGGTAACCAAGTTAATAGTGCACGTGTTTTGCGCGCAGAGGAGACAATGATTAAATGCAGGAAGAGGGAATTTCTGGCCTGCAGCGCTCAGAGTACTGCACAATACTGCTTGCATTTGAAGCTGATCATCTGGGATATTTTTAGATGGAAACAGTAGTCAAACTCTGAAGAGCTATGGGAATATGAACACAGTACTAATGGGTAAGGACAGTATAAATAGCCAACTCGGCTAAATGTTATTCATGAAGGTGAGCTTTTATTTCCACTTGTACTTACTTTTTAATTCTGTGTGGAGACTTATTGCCTGTGGGGTTAAAATAAAGACACATTCGTGAGCCCCATGATACCATATAGAAATGACAGCACCTCACAAGTTGTCTTTGCCATCCTGAATGGTTTTGTGGTATAAGTGATTAAGTCAGTATTAACCTAATATGTAGGTAAGGTGTTCAAATAGGGGTGGCAAACCACATGGTCTTTACGTATGATTATCAACTGGCATGTATACCTGCTGGTAAGAGTGTGTAGATGGGGGTAGGGAAATGCCAAATGATCCTCTGAGCTCAAAAGCCTCTGACCTCATTTGGTTAAATAAAGCGAATTTGGGGGTTAGGGAGGGAGGAGCTAATGTTGAAACAATGTTATATTGATTTTAAAGAATTGGTATTTGAGAGAAAAAATTCTATTCTGTTCTGGTACAAAGTCTTTCTAGTATTCAGTGCCCCTCTAAATTTCTTATTAATAGCTGGTTGGATTGGTTGTCACCTTAATGACATGGTTCATTCAGATCAAGCATTGCATTGTTCTGTGATCAGGGAGGATACTCAGAAAATCCTAATGTACAGTGTTTATCACTGTGCGATTAAGGTTTTACCAACTGGCATCTGAAATTTTCACAAAGCAGCCGACAATGCTTCAGCTTGTCCATTTTACCAAAATAAATAAAATCCTATATAATAAATAGCTAATATGCAAATTGACCATCACTCCAGCACACAAGATGGCCACCCCCATATGTGACTTTGGGTGCAATACTGAACATCACTAGCCATGGTTCCCTCAGCTATTCAATGGGGAAAATAGTCTTAAGTGTGGGCTCCAACAGTGTCGTTGTAGAGCTAATGGTGGCATCCCACCTGTGAGGATTAAATCATAAAGAATATGGAAAGCACCTTGTTACTCAAAGAGCTCAATAAATGTGATCACAACCACACACACACACACACACACACACACACACACACACACAACAGTAAATTATTTCTGACAAGCTGTTCTTAAGTTTACCCCATATAATATCAGAATACAAATTCTTAAAATTCTTAAATGCTAGCATATAAAAGTATATGTTCCAAAAACACATTTCCATTATAATTACAGTATTTTCAATGGTTGTGATCACTGATGTTATATTTCAGTGAGGTGAGCTGGGCGAAGTGTGAGGAATTGGGATGGAAGATGTATACAGACATGAGCACTCAACTAATACCTAGAATATGCAATCCTAGGTTTTTTCTCAAATAAAAAAAAAATTTATTCCTTTTTCAGGTTCAGCCTTTACCCCCATAAGGTCTCATTAGCCTGCCTTTGCATGGAGATGAGAATTGCAAGGTAGTGATTGTCACCACAAAGATAAAATCTTTTCACTTTCTGAGTGCAACTCCAGTCTTTATACTTCCACCTTACTGGGTCCTAGATTTAGTCAGAAATCTACATTAATATCGCACTTTTTGTAAACTTCACATATTTCTCGATATGCCTAGGATGTGACTCTCAAAGGAAGTAATGAGACCCTCTGACCAGATGTGATCAAATCAGCCACCACATTCTCCCCAAGCCCATAACTCTTTCTCATTCAATGGCAACATTCTGAGAAACAAATAATCACCAGTCACAGTGACTGGATCTAGGAAACATTTATTACGGGTCATCAGTTTATTCGGTTCCCTGCAGCTCAGGCTGCTCAGCTGCTTCAAAGGGTGTGGGGGAGGGGCACTTTTGCTGAGCCATATATATATATATTTTTAGTGTATTTGCGTTTTATGCTGTTTTTCAAAAAATCAGAATAATTTTCTCTTGACTGTGTATATATGTCAGAAATCAGAAGCCAAGTCCTTCTTCCTAGTCAATATTTAGGCCATAAAGTTATCTACTGAGCCCCTCATCACAGGATCACAGACAAAAAAAAAAAAAAAGAAAGAAAGAAAGAAAAGAAAAAAGAGCAAAGGGTGCTGGCTGAAAGGACTTTAGAAATGATCTAGTTCAATTTCCTCCATCATCAGAATTTTCACCAGGTTTTGTTGTTGCTGTTGATGGTTTTTGTTCTTGTTAGTATGAACATTTTGCATTAGGCATAGTGTGTGGATTACTTTACATGGTTTGTTGGAATACACACACACACATACACACACACACACAAAATCCATAAGTCTACTGCTGCTAGCTTTACTTGATAGGAAACTGAAGCTTGGAGATGTTAAGTAACTTGCCCAGGGTCAGAGAACTAGGAAAGTATGCCTTCAGGATTTTAACCCTTGTAACAAGCAGGCCAAGGACAGCCTTAAAGCCTCATCCACAAAACAGAAACCACCTTATTTTTATATTTTAAAACTCAGACCCAGAGATTCAAATTAATGGAGCAATGTACCCAGTGGCTTTGCTAGGATGGAATGCAAGACTCCCTCTTGAACCACACACTCTGTCTGGGACCAACTGTAAAGTCACTTAAATGGCTTGCCCTTACTT
Organism: Lasiurus borealis; assembly: GCA_004026805.1. NCBI lineage: Eukaryota > Metazoa > Chordata > Mammalia > Chiroptera > Vespertilionidae > Lasiurus > Lasiurus borealis. The sequence goes on from PVJN01048758.1 coordinate 8,221, forward strand.
TAGAAGGGACTCACTACTTCATGAGGCCACATGTTTGCATCCCCTTATATTTCTGATGGTTCCACATAATTTCCCTTTACTTGAGTCTATTTTTCTGCCCACCTCTCAAAAACTGATGACCCCTTGGATTCTCCATCTTTGGCCTCTTTGCTTTTCACTCTTCTCACCAAGTCAGTCCTATTCCGATGAGTGTAGTTATCACTGACAAATCATTTCCAAAGTTGTAACTCTGGCCTGAACTATATACAAAATCTCCTTCTGAATGTTGCATAGCTGCCTAAATTGATGGTTTCTAATATCAAGTACATCATTCCTTCTAATTCCTTCTCCTCTCCTCCCCTGTCTCTCCCATTCATTGTACCTGATGCACGGGTCCACAAGTCCTGTTGATTTTTCTCTCCTAAACTAGCTTCTGATGCTCAAGCTCAGTGGATAGAGTATTGACTTGTGGACCAAAGGGTCCTGGGTTTGATTCCAGTCAAGGGCTTGACCCTTGGTTGCAGGCTCCTCCCTGGTCTGGGCCCTGGTCAGGGCTCGTGCAGGAGGCAATCAATCAGTGTATTTTTCTCATATCGATATTTCTCTCTGTCTTTCCCTTTCTCTTCTACTCTTTCTAAAAACCAATGAAAAAAATATCCTTGGGTGAGGATTAAAAATAAATAAAAATAAACTAGCTTCTAATTTTGCCCCTTACATTCCACTGCATTTATTATAGTTTAAGACTTCATCAGCCATCATAAATAGATTTTGCGGTTGACTTCTACTTCATTTCCAATCCACTTCCACTCGAGCTCCGGAGTGATATGTCTAAATCCACGCTGATGACATTACTCCCCTACTCAGAATCATTCACTGACCCTCTATCACAGACTGGGAGGAACAAAACACCATGTTCTACATCCTGGACTGCGAGGATCTCCATGGTCTGAAAACACTAGCCTCAGCCCCCTGCTCCTTCTTCATATTTTATTTTAGAAATCCGGAGCTACTTGTGCTTCCCTCAAGCTACTTCATGCTTTTTGCCTTTGCCTCTTACAGAAATACCTCTCCCATTTACCTCCTCCTCTTCATCTTAGAGCATTCCTAATCAGCTTTTAAAACAGACCTCACATGTCATCTCTTCTTCCCACACACCCTTCCCTAGTAGCTTCTGCTCTAATGTAGATAATGCTTCTTGTGCATCCTTGTTCCTTGGACACCCGTTGCTGCATTTCCCACAATGTATAGTAGTTATTTCTGCAAATGTCTGTCTAGTCCTATAGACAATGAATGCCTTCAGGTATAAAACACACACACACCTTCTATGTTATATCTACTCAGATGGTGTTCACTCTCATTCAGACCCCCCACCTACCCTTAGATTTCACATGTACTGGTTCAGAGGTTTTCACAAAAATATTTAGGTTCAGTTTATCTACCCACATCACTCAAATGTTCCAGGTGTTTGTGTACATGTTAATCAGTGCACTTAAACATCATACATAGGTGTCACACACTTAACATGATGGTTCTCAAAATGTGGTTCCTGGACCAGCAGCATCAGCATCACCTGAATGCATATGCTTGGGCCTGACCTGAGACCTTCTCATTCAGAAACTCTGGGGATGAGTTCCCAGCAATCTGTGTTTTTATACACCTTGGAGGTGAGTCTGACGCATTCTCAAGTTTGAGTTCCCTGACGCAGATGCTACGCATCCTCATTCAGATGTTCTACCTGCCTGTGCAGATCATATCCTTACTACTGCAGGTGATACACATTTAATAAAATATTACACGTGTTAGCCTTATGAAACATATTCACTTAGATAGTAAACAGCTCAAAGGTTACACACTGATATTCAGATTATGTATGGAAATCACACCTGAGACATCACAAACCCCCATCAGACAGTACACATGCGCACTGAGATGACACACAGATTCAGTGTGTTGCTAGAAATGTTTACTTAAATCTTACATTTGTTAAACTGTTCACTATGATCTTCCACAGATGTCACCTATCTTTTTTCAAATAATACACATGCTCACTCAGATCTTACACATGTTCATACACGTTTCACAGCACACATAGGTGTTTCACAAACTGATTCTGATGGTAAATATGCTTAATCAGATCACGATGCTCAATCAGATGTCTAAGGGATCATTCTGCTTGTATGCTCACTCATTCAGATACTGTCATCCATACCCTGTATGCACTGCCAACCAATCCACCCTGGAGATAAAGGGCATCTGTTCTTCTGGCCACTTCACACTTCTTTTCTTTTTTATTATTAATATGTTTCTATTGAGTTTTGAGAGAGAGAGAGGAAGGGAGAGGGCAAGAGAGATAAACATCTATGAGAGAGAATTATCAGCTAACTCCTGCACGTGTTCCACTGGGGTTTGAACCTGCAATCTGAGCATATACCCTGACTATGAATCGAACTGGGGACCTTCTGGTGTATGAGACAACACTCAATCCACTCAGCTACACAGGCCTGAGTCCTCCTTGATTATGGTTTTTGGAAGGTTACTCTTGGTCTTCTATGGCACCTGGCCTCTGGAATGCTATTGGTGTGTCAGTCCCTTCACAGAATGTGCTGAGTCACCAGCTGCCTCATTGCTTTTTGTGATCTTCAGGGTAACCCAACCATGCCATTGTTTGTGTAGAATTTAGATCAGTTTGCCACACTCAGATACCCTTATCTTCTTGTGCCAAGTTGTTCTAGCAACTGTAAGCCTTTCACTGAGTGAATGTACTTTTAACCGCATGGTCTTTCCTCTGTGGGCAATAGCTAGCCATTGAAGGTTTTGGAGCAGGAAAGTGACTTGAGTTGATTTATCATTTAGGAGAATCACTCTGAAGGAAGGCAAGGCAGGAAGAACGAGGCCCTGCTAGGATTGCATTCTTGCTGGAAATTCAGATGGAAGATGATGGTCTGGATTAAGTAGTAGCAGGAGAGCTGAAGATGGAACACAAATTATAGAAAGTTAAGAGCTAGAAGTGACAGGATTTGGTGATCACTTGAACAAGGGGTTGGGGTGACAGAGATGTATGTCCTATCACAGTTTCAGAATAACTGCAAGTTTTAAGTCAAAAACTTGCTCTGATATCTGGCACTGCTATGGGGCCACCTTAGCTGAAGCATCCAGAAACACTGGCCATGAGCCATAGATATCCAGTCAGTAATACATTCTGGGGCTTTAACTGCTTTTTCTGGGATGATAAAGCAGCACAGTTGAGCTAATGAAAAGAGATGGTCACAATCTCCATTTCATTTAGCAGAGATGGTAGAAGCAGCTGCCACAGTGATGGACTTACATGTCAATTGAGTTGACAAATGGAAATTCTAAAGTTAAAGCAGAAGGACCCAGATCAAGTGAAAAATTGGTCAGTAGCTACAATGCATTTGCTGGCTGTGTCAAAACAGACAGGAAACAAGTATGACTTCTGAATGGACAGAAGTTTGGCATTCTGAATTTCAAAGCTCTACTATAGTTGCCACATCCAAAATATTCAGTTAAAAGTGTCAGGGTTACATATTAAGTGGGCACTGAATTGAGTGACTAAATAAATGAATGGATTTCTCTGAAATATTAAATCTAGCTTTCAAGATTCCCTGGTGATTATATTACTGTTCACATTCTCTACATGGGCCTGTTGATGGCATATTAATAACTGAGAGTGTTGATTAATGGATCAGTATTAACATGAGAGGGAGTTTCAGTGGCATTCCCAGGTTTCTGTTCATAGCTCAATCTTGTTCAACATTTCTGTCTAGAGTTTGGATGAAAGCACAACTGAAGAGAGGAAGGAAAGGGCGGAAGGAAACAAAAAGACCAGGGAAACAGGGAGCAGGAGGAAGAAAATAAAATAAATAAATAATGAGAAGGGGTGGGGAGAAGAAGGGAAGAAAAATTGGAAGAAAGAAAGGCAGGGGAAGGGAAAGAAGAAAGGAGATAGGGAGAAAAGCTAGAGAAGAACCATTAAACACAAACAGGGTAGTGACTGTTGAAAGGAATAGAAACTAGAATACAGTACTGGACAAGTCTTTTTTTTTTTTAAATATATATTATTGATTTTTTACAGCGAGGAAGGGAGAGGGACAGAGAGCTAGAAACATCGATGAGAGAGAAACATCCATCAGCTGCCTCCTGCACGCCCCACACTGGAGATGTGCCCGCAACCAAGGTACATGCGTTTGACCAGAATCGAACCTGGGACCTTTCAGTCTGCAGGCCGACACTCTATCCATTGAGCCAAACTGGTTTTGGCATGGACAAGTCTTAACTGCCTTTAAATACTTGAAGGAAGTCAAGTAGAAGAGAAAATCACTTTATCTTGTATTGCAACAGAGGGCTGAGATAAGATTAATGGAAGAAATTTAAGATGATTGTTGGTTTGATAAACGGAGAGTTTTCAAACAACCAGAACTATTGAAAAATATAATGTACTAGAGGCCCGATGCATGGATTTGTGCACTGGTGGGTCCCTCAGCCTGACCTGTGCCCTCTCCCAATCTAGGACCCCTTGGGGGATGTTGGACTGCTGGTTTCAGCCCCACATCACTGAGGGGATGTAGTAGTGGGTGAAGCAGCAGGTGGCTTGGGAGGAGCCTGAGCCCCGCCTGGCACCATGCCACTCATCCCAGCCTGATGGTGCCTACTGCCACCACTAGGTAGTGCTGCTGCTGAGGTGGGAGAGGCTTGAGCCACCGCAACTGCGCTCCCCAGCCCTGAGCCTGGCATCTGGCACCCAGTGGTCAACAGAGTGGTGCTCCCTCTGTGGGGGCGCACTGACCACCGGGGACCAGCTTTGTGTTGAGCATCTTCCCCCTGGTGGTCAGTGCGCATCATAGTGACCAGTTGCTTAGCATTATATATATATAGATTGACATGTCATAGCCACCAGTAACTGAAAAAGTTCATAAGTTACCCACCCAAGCTCCAGGATTTTTGAATACACTTCTGCCTGGTATGAGTTGGTCCTGATGATCTCAGGATCTTACCATTGCCGTTTGAATGTAGACAAACTCTATGCTTATGTGTTTATGATAAGTTGCCTAGCTAGCACAGTAGAGTGGAGGAAGGGAGAAAGGGAGAGAAAAAGAGTCTAAAGGAGAGGAATTCATTCATCCATTTATTCGTTTTATCCATCCAACAAATTCTTATTTGTGGCTGAATGTAGATATAACGATGAGTCAAAATGGATAGTTTGTGTTCTCATGGAATTTAGTTTGTTAGTGAGGCAAACGTTAATTAAATATCTCCTCTAATTAATGCATAAATACTAACTGGGATAATGGCTCTAATAGAAGTGTTTTTTGAAAAATATATAACAAGAGAGTTTGACTGGGAAAGGGGGATGGGGAGTGTCTTAGTGAGTTTGAATTGCCACAACAAAATAGATGAGGTGGCTTAACCAACAGACACTTTTCACAGCTCTGGAGGCTGAGAAGTCCATCATCAAAGTACCAGCCAATTCAAGTGTCTAATGAGGACCCTTTTCCTGGTTATAGGTGGCTGCCTTGTCACCGCATCTTCCCATGAAGGAGAGAAAGAGAACTCTTGTCTCTCCCTTTTCTTATAAAGACACTAATCCCATTATGGGGGCCCCACCCTCATCTAAACCTATTACCTCCCAAAGGCCCAACCATCACATTGTAGCTCAGTGCTTCATCATACCAATTTTTTGGGGGGGAGGAAAACAAACATTCAAGCAATAACAAAGGGAGAGTCTAGGAAAATTTCCTTGAAGCAGTGAACCTTGGGCTGAGGTCTGGAGGATCAGTATGAGCATGAGAATTTATTCCAGAGAGAAGGTGCAGCATGGGCAATGATTCTGCAGCACAAGGGAGCAGCGGCCCTGGCAGCCCTGAGAGGCCCGTATGGGTGGATCACGCACATCCAGAGTGAGAGAGGCACTTCAAGAGGTGGTCAGGGCTGGACCCCGAAGGGCCACTTTATTTGATGAAGGATTTGAACTGCACCGATTCTTTCTCCAGCTCCACAAATCTATATTGAGAATTTACTATACAGCAAGTACCAACGAGGCACTAAAATACTCCAAGCCTAGGAAGCAAGATATGACTCCTGGTCCTCAAGGAACGAACTTAGAACTGCCTTATTTTGCGTTAGGAAAAAAGACTCCCTCTGTGAAGCTCTGATTTTCTACCTTTTCTTTACTAATAAAATCAGATACCTTTCTCTCTCCCCTGTAACTCAGGTATCTCATTAGTATTAACTTCACAGAGAATTGTGTTGGTTAAAGAAAATAAAACACATAGAATACTTGGCTCTGGGCCTGCATAGAGTAGCTTTTAATAAATTAAGTCATTGTCACATTATCATCTTTACCTCTGCATTCACTCTTTTTAAAAAAATATATTTTTATTGATATTTTACAGAGAGGAAGGGAGGATAGAGAGTTAGAAACATCGATGAGAGAGAGAAACATTGATCAGCTGCCTTCTGCATGCCCCCCACTGGGGATGTGCCCACAACCAAGGTACATGCTCTTAACTGGAATCGAACCTGGGAATCCAACCTGGGACCTTTCAGTCTGCAGGCCAGCGCTCTATCCACTGAGCCAAACCAGTTTTGGCTGCATTCACTCTTTTTTAATTTTTAATTTTTTTTATTAATGTGTTACATGTATACATATCTTTCCATTGCACCCCCCCAGGCATACCCTAACCCCCCAGTGTCTTGTGTTCATTGGTTATGCTTATCTGCATGCATACAAGTCCTTTGGTTGATCTCTTATCTACCCCACCTCTCCTTAACCTTTCCGCTGTAATTTGACAGTCTGTTTGATGCTTTATAGGTCCAGCCACAAGGCTGTGGTGATCTACAACAGAGTTTTAGCCTTCTCTCACATTGGTAGGGATTGTCACTTGGCACTTTGCTGGGCAGAGCATCCCAGACCCACTGGGATCCTGGAATTAGAAAAGAGAATAAGCCTTACTAGATCCCAGTAGTAGTGCACAGACTGGGCTGCTCCCCTGAAACCTAAGACCACCTGAACATTTCTCACAGATTTTCCCTGTTTAAACAGCCTCCAGGCATCCCCACACAAGCAGCTGAGTCCAAGTTCCCTTGTGTTCAAAGCTCAGAATAGGTTCCATCACTGTGTCTGTAGGAAGGTCTGTTAAAAGCAGCTATTCAGGGCAAACACGATTCATCTCTGTTCCTCCGTTATTAGATCTACAGATTGGAGGACATTAAAACTGCATTCTCCTTACGGGCAAACTGTAAAGATTAATTAGGCGACATCA
>PVJN01048759.1:0-15478 GCA_004026805.1 Lasiurus borealis
CTCTTTGGAGGAAGAACTGATAGAGCTTTGGGTGAGAGAAGGTATAGGTGAATTAATGTGCCAGAAAGCAAGGAAGTCCATAGAGACTGGTGGAGGCATCAAGGGAGTCTACTTTCCAACCTCGAGAAATTTAAACATCCAAACAGCCTGCTTAATGTGGATTTTAGCCATTGAACAACCAAAAGTATACAAAATCCACACCAAAAAAAATGAGAGAAGAGAGAAAAGTAATAGCTTTTTTTTGCAGAAGACTGTTGGATGAAAAAAATGTGAAATTAGTATTATAAAATCATTTTTTTCAATCACTAATATAATTTATTCAGGCAAAAATTATCACTGGGTCTGTAGCATTGAGTACAAGTTAATTGGGAAACAGACTACTAACAAATTCAAAGTATTTTTAAATGATGTATAAGTCGAGTGGAAGCCACCTTATCAAGTTCCCAAACTCTGCATCCCACTTCTTAAAAAAAATCTTTATTGTTGAAAGTATTAGATAGGTCCTCCTTTCCCCCACATTAACCTTTCCAGGTGCACTCCTCCCCAACCCAGGCCCTCACCATCTCATTGTCTGAGTCCAAGGGTGATGCATATATGCAAACAAGTTCATTGGAAGATCTTGTCCCACCCTTCCTTCCCTCTGAGTTTCAACGGTCTCTTCATGTTTCTGTGTCTCTGGGTCTATTTTCGTTCATCAGTTTATTTAGTTCATTAGATTCCACATACGAATGAGATCATGTAAAAATATCTTTCTCTGGCTTATTTCACTCAGCATTATACTCTCCAGGTCCCTCCATGCAAATAGTATGACCAAAGATGTTGGTGTTCTTTTTTAATCCATTAATCTGCTAATGGGCATATTGTAAATGATGCTGCTATGAATGTTCGGGTAAATATATTATTTTCTGATGAGTGTTTCAGATTTCTTAGATATATTCCAGAACTGGGATCACTGAGTTAAATGGGAGTTCCTTTATTCATTTGTTTATTTATTTATTCATCTTTTATTCCACCCCCCCTTTTTTTTTTAGGAATTGACATACTGTTTTCCATACTGACTGTGCCAGTCTGCATTCCAACTAGCAGTGTACTGGGATAGATTCTCTTTTCTCTACATCCTCACCAACACTTGTCATTTGTTGATTTGTTAATGGTAACTATTCTGAAAGGTGTGTGGTGAAACCTCATTATCATTTTGATCTGCATCTCTCAGATGATTAGTGACTTAGAGCATGTTTTCATGTTCCATGGCCATCTGTATGTCCTCTTTGGATTGGTGTCTATTCAGGTCCTTTGCCCATTTTTAATTGCATTGTGTAAAAGTTGTGATAGCCACATCCTGCTTGTCTTGGGTATGGGACCTGGAGAAGGACTGCACACAAGTTAAGAGACTAGACAAGAAGAGTGAATTTGGAAAACACAGTAGGTCAGGCAGAGACCCAGATCAAGGGGAAGGGCTTAACTGGTGCTCAGGTCCTGCCAGCTTTATATTCAAATTTGGTACACATAGTACCTTTATTCAGGCAGGCAATTCCAGTCACAGACAAGACTATTTGAAAGGTCAGTAAATATTAGTAAAGACTTACTTTGAGGCTATAAGGTCAGGGAATTGCTAGAGTCACCATTGTCTTGACTGAACAATCATTGCAAAGCTCCATCAGTCTTCTGGGTTCCTTATTTATACTTTCTTGATAGTGTAACCAATGAGTGGCTTTCAGCAGAATTGTTTGTCTTCCTTTTGTTAAGTTGTATGAGTTCCCTGTAAGTATGGAGATTCACCCCTTAAAGGATGTATCACTGACAAATACTGGTATGTTCTTGCATGTAGTGGGATCTCTTGTTATTTTGCTGATGGTTTCTTTTGCTGTGCAGAAGGTTTTTTTGTTTCAATCTTTAATTTCTTTATTGATTAAGGTATTACATATGTGTCCTCAGCCCTCCATTAACCCCTCAAAACCCTGTACTAACTCATATCCTCACCGCCCCTGTAGTCTGTATCCATTGGTTGGAATTATATGTATGCATACAAGTCCTTTGGTTGATCTCTCCCCTGTATCCCCATCCTCTCCCACCTTCCCTCTGAGATTTGACAGTCTGATCGTTGCTTCTCTGTCTCTCGATATGTTTTTGTTCATCAGTTTGTTTTTCATTACATCTCATAAATGCATGAGATCAGTATTTATATTTCTCTGGCTTATTTCACTTAGCATAATACTCTCATGGTCCTTTCATGCTGCTGCAAATGGTAAGAATTCCTTCTTTTATACAGCAGCACAGATTTCATTGTGTAGAAGTACCACATCTTTTTAATCCACTCATCTGCTGATGGGTACTTAGGCTGTTAACAAATCTTAGTTATGTTGAATTGTGTTGCTATGAACATAGGGGTCGATATATCCATTTGATTGGTGTTTCTAGATTCTTGGGATATATTCCTTGAAGTGGGATTACTGGGACAAATGGGAGTTCCAAATTTAGTGTTTTGAAGAAACACCATACTGGTCTCCACTGTGGCTGCACCAGTTTGCATTCCTACCAGCAGTGCAAAAGAGTTTCTTTTTCTCCGCATTGTCATCAACACTTGTCGTTTGTTGATTTGTTGATGATTGCCATTCTGACAGGTGTGAGATATCGCATTGTCCTTTTGATTTCTATTTCTTGGAAATTTTCATATGTCTCTTGGCCTTCCTTCTGTCTTCTTTGGAAAGTATCTATTTAGGTCCACTGCCCATCTTTTGATTGTATTGTTTGTCTTCCTTTTGTTAACTTATATGAGTTCCCTGTAAATGTTGGCGATTAAACCTTACCAGTGGTTAAAATTGGTAAATATGTTCTCTCATGCAGTGGGCTTTCTTGCTGATTTGTTGATGTTTTCCACTGCCATTCAAAAGCTTTTAATTTTTAAATTTTTTCAATAAATCTTTATTCAGATTATTACAGTTGTTCCTCTTTTTCTCCCATTGGTCCCCTCCACCTGGTTCTCACCCCACTTTCTGCCCTTACCCCTACCCCCACTGTCCTCATCTACAGGTGTATGATTTTTAATCAGTCTCTTTCCTGACCCCACACACACCTTTCACCTCAAGGATTGTCAGGCCTCTCTCTTTCTCTGCCCCTGATTCTATTATATTCATCAGTTTATTCTGTTTATCAGATTTTTTATTCAGTTGATTTTTAGATTAAATTGTTCATAGGTAGGTATTTGTTATTAATTTGTTGTTCATAATTTTATCTTTATCCTTTTCTTCTCTCTTCTTAAAGAATACTTTCAGCATTTCATTATTGGTTTGGGGGTGATGAACTCCTTTAGCTTTTTATCTGTGAAGTTCTTTATCTAACTTTCAATTCTTTTTTTTTAATTAAATCTTTATTATTCAGATTATTACATTTGTTTCTCTTTTTTCCCATCAATAGCACCCCTCCACCCAGCTCCCACCCCTCCCTCTGCCCTTAGCTCCCTTCCATTGATCTCGTCCGTAGGTGTATGATTTTTGTCCAGTCTCTCCCTGTACACTGCTCACCCCTTTTCCCCTGAGAATTATCAGTCCACTCCCTTTCTGTGCTCCTGATTCTATTATATTCACCAGTTTATTCTGTTGATCAAATTTTTAATTCACTTAATTTTTAGATTCACTTGTTGATAGATATGTATTTGTTGTTCGTGATTTTTTGGCTTTTACCTTTTTCTTCTTTCTCTTCAGCATTTCACATAATACTGGTTTGGAGTTGATGAACTCCTTTAGCTTTTTCTTATCTGTGAAGCTCTTTATCTGCCCTTCAATTCTGAATGTTAGCTTTGCTGAATAGATTATTCTTGGTTGTAGGTTCTTGCTATTCATCACGTTGAATATTTTTTGCCATTCCCATCTGGCCTGCATTGTTTCTCTTTAGAAATCAGCTGAGAGTCGTATGGGTGCTCCCTTGTAGGCAATAAACTGTTTTTCTCTTGCTGCTTTTAATATTCTCTCTTTGTCTTTTGCTCTTGGTATTTTAATTATGATGTGTCTTGGTGTGGTCCTCTTGGGATTCCTTTTATATGGGGTTCTGTGTGCTTCCTGGACTTGTAAGTCTACTTCATTTACCAGATGTGAGAAGTTTTCAGTCATTATTTCTTTAAATAGGTTTTCAGTATCTTGCTCTCTCTCTTCTTCTGGCACCCCCACAATTCTGATGTTGGTACTCTTGAAGCTGTCCCAGAGGCTCCTTACATTATATTCACATTTTTGTATTTTTTTCTCTTCTTGCTTTTCCAGTTGAGTGTTTTCTGCTTCTTTATATTTCATTTTTTTTTTTTACTTGATTCTTCCCTTTCTCTAGTCCGCTGTTAGGTCTCCATATAATATTTTTTATTTCAGTCAGTGTATGTTTAATTTCTATTTGGTCCTTTATCATCTTTAGTTGGACCTTTTCCATCTCTAATCGGCTATTTTGCATCTCTAGTTGGTCTTTTTTCATCTCCTCTTGGCTCTCGCTAAGTTAATCCAACTTTTCTAGCATATTCTTGAAAAACCTTATAAGCGTGGTTTTGAACTCTATATCCAGTCGTTTTTTTCCCTCCATTTCTTTTGTGTGTGATCCCTTCCCTTGTCTTGGCATTTTCACTATGTCGGGGAAAATTCAGTGTTGAATTCAGCCTTCTGATACCAGACTTGCAAAACCGAAGAAGCCTCTATTGAGCTTGTGATGGGTGGGTTCTCAGGGCTTAAGGAATCGAGTGGCCTTCCAGTCGGCCCCGCCCTCCACGGCTCCTGAGTCTCATGTGACTGGGTAATCGCTGGAGCGGTCCTTGTGCACGTGCAGCCACAGTGCCTCTAGACCACTGCCTTTCCAGCTCTCCTGCACGCCAGGACCACAGGAGTCTAGGTCTCCAGGTTTCACCCGAAACAGGGGCCCAGTGGAGTCAGAAGTGGTAGAGTTGGGAGGGTCTGTCTCCCACCAGTGCCACAATCAGCAATCTGTCCTTCGCACAGCGCCGTGCGCATGCACGACAAGTCCTCCGATCTTTTGTGACTCCCCTAAATTTCCGAGCACCTCTCCCTTTTCACAGTCCAAACTCCCCCCATATGAGTTTTGGCTGGATCTGGGGTTTAGTGTCGTAAGATCAGGGATTCAATGCCATTGGGAGTCTCCGTTTCCCTCCCACCAGAGAAAGCCAGCCAGGTACTTGGGCACCCGCTCTCTCAGCATGCACATCTCCATACCTCACCTTTTTGCAGCTCCTCTGGGTTTCTGTGAGCCCCTCTCTTTCCTTCTAGTTGTAGAACTTACACTCGGTCAGCTTTCCTGTGGTTCTGGATGAAGTCCGTTCTGTCTTTTAGTTGCAGTTTTGAAATTATTGTGCGAGGCAGCAGTGTAGGTGTTTACCTATGCTGCCATCTTGCATTATCTAACCTTCAATTCTTAATAATAGCTTTGCTGGGTAGAGTAATCTTGGTTGTAAGTTCTTGATATTTATTGCTTTGTGTGTTTTTTCATTTTTTATTAATGTATTACATGTGTACATATCTTCCCATTGCCCTGCCCACCCCACTTCCTCACCCCACACTGTCTTGAATCCATTGGTTATGCTTATATGCATCTATACAAGTCCTTCAGTTGATCACTTTCTACTCCACCTCTCCCAAACTTTCCCACTGTAATTTGACAGTCTTATGCTTTACTGTCTCTGTATCTTTATTTTTTATCAGTTTCTTTTCTTTATTATCCATAAATGAATGACATCATATTGTATTTTTTTTTCATTGAATTGTTTATTTCCCTTAGTATAATACTCATCAGTTCTATCCAGGTTGCTGAAAATGATAAGTATTCTTTCTTTTTTATGGCAGCATAGTATTTCATTGTGTAGATGTACCATTGTTTTCTGATCCAGTCATCTGCTGACGGGCACCTAGGCTGTTTCCAAATCTAAGCTATTGTAAATTGTGCTGCTATGAACATAGGGCTGCATATATCCTATCTAATTGGTGTTTCTAATTTCTTAAAATATATTCTTAGGAGTGGGATTACTGTGTTAAACTGGAGTTCCATTTTTAGTTTTTTGAGGAAACTCCACACTGTTCTCCACAGTGACTGCACCAGTCTGTATTCCCACCAGCAGTGCAAAAGAAGTTCCTTTTTTTTTTCCCACATCCTCTTCAACACTTGTCATTTGTTGATTTGTTCATGATTGCCATTGTGAAAGGTGTGAGATGGTATCTTATTGTTTTGATTTGCATCTCTCGGATAATTAGTGACTTTGAGCATATTTTCATGTGTCTCTTGGCCTTCCTTCTTTCAAAAAGATTCTATTTAGTTCAATTTCCCACTTTTTTATTGGATTATTTATCTTTTATTAAGTTGTATAAGTTGCCTATAGATGTTGGAGATTAAACCTTTATCAGTGATAACATTTGCAAATATGTTCTCCCATACTGTGGGCTTTCTTATGATGCTTGATATGATTTCTATCTTCCTGAATTTGAAGGGAATTGTTTTGTTGGTAGATTCTTTTGCTGTGCAAAAGCTTTTAATTTTGATGTAGTCCCATTTGTTTATTTTCTCTTTAGCTTCCATTGCCCAAGGACCAGTACCAGCGAAGAAGTTCCTTTGGCATCTGTCTGAGTTTTTGCTGCCTGTGGATTCCTCTAGTATTTTTATCTTTTCCCATCTTAGGTTTAAGTGCTGTATCAATTTTGAGTTCATATTTGTGTATGGTGTAAGTTGGTGATCTAGTTTGTATTTTGCATGTATCTGTCCAATTTCCCCAACACCATTTATTGTCTTGGCTCCATTGTATGTTCATTCCTCCTTTGTCAAATGTTAATTGAGCATACTGGTTTGGGTCGATATCTGAATTCTCTATTCTATTCCATTTATCTATATGTCTGTGCTTGTTCCAGTACCAGGCTGTTTTGAGAATAGTGGTTTTGAAATACAGCTTGAAATCTTGTATTGAGACCCCACCTATTTTATTCTTCTTTCTCAGGATTGCTTTGGTTATTGGGAGTATATATTTTTTTTGCTCCAGATTGATTTTTGGAGAGTTCTTCCTAGGTCTGTGAAATATGCCATGGGTATTTTAATGGGGAGTGCATTGAATCTATAGACCTCTTTGGGTAGTATGGACATTTTAATGATGTTGATTCTCCCAATCCATGAGCATGGTATACTCTTCCATCTGTTAACTTTTTCCTCTATTTCTTTTTTCAGTGTCCTATAGTTTTCTGTATATAGGCCTTCTACCTCCTTAGTTAGGTTTATTCCTAGGTATCTTAATTATTTTTATTTTTATTTTTTGGTGCAATGATAAATGCGATTGCGTTTTTTAGTCCCTTTTTCTGTAAGTTCACTATTGGTGTATAGAAATTCCAAAGATTTCTTGGTGTTAATTTTGTATCCTGCTACATTTCCAAAATCATTTATTAAGTCCATTAGTTTTTTGATGGAGTCTTTCAGGTTTTTTATGTACAATATCATGACATCTACAAATCAGGACAACTTTACTTCTTTTACAATTTGGATGCCTTTTAATTTCTTCTTGTCTAATTGCAATGGCTAATATTTCTAGTACTATATCAAACAGGAGTGGTAAGAATGGGCATCCCTGTGTTGTTCCTGTTCTTAGAAGAAATGGTTTTAGATTTTGCCCATTGAGTATGATGTAGTTGTGGTGTATCATATATAGTTTTTCTTATATTGAGGAATGATCCTTCTATTCCCACCTTCTTGACAGGTTTTTTTTTTTTTTATCAAGAAAAGACATTGGATTTCGTCAAATGCTTTTTCTGCATCAGTTGATACGACTATATAGATTTTATCTCTCAATTTGTTTATGTGATGTATCGCATTTATTGATTTGCAGGTAATGTGCCATCCTTGCACCCTGGGGATAATTCCTACTTGGTCATAGTGTATGATCTTTCAGATGTACTGCTGGATCCGATTGCTAGAATTTTGTTGAGGATTTTGGCATCTATGTTCATAAGGGATATTGGCCTGTAATTCTCTTTCATTGTGTTTTCTTGATCTGATTTTGGTATTAGGTTGATACTGGCTTCATAGAGGGAGCTTCGAAGTATTCCTTCTTGAATTTTTTAGAATATTCTGAGGAGGATCCGTTTTAATTCTTCCTTGAATGTTTGGTAAAATTCCCCTTTGTAGCTGTCTGGCCCTGGGCTTTTGTTTGCTGGAAGCTTTTTGATGCCTGCTTCAATTTTGTCCATAGTTATTGGCCTATTGAGATGTTTAGATTTTTCCTGATTTAGTTTTGGAAGATTATCATTTTTTAGGAATATGTCCATTTCCTCCAGGTTGTCCAGTTTGTTGAAATACAGTTAATAGTACTTTTTAACAATCCTGTGTATGTTGGTGGGGTCTGTTGTTATTTCACCTCTTTCATTTTTGACTTTGTTTATTTGGATCCTCTCCCTTAGCTTCTTTGTGAGCCTAGCTAGAGGGTCATCAATCTTGTTTATCCTTTTAAAGAAGCAACTCTTGATTTTTGTTGATGTTTTGTATTGTTTATTTGGTCTCTGCTCTGATTTTCATTATTTACTCCCTTCTGCATACAGTGGGCTCTTCTTATTGCTCTTTTTCCAATTCTTTTGAGTTTTAGTGTTAGGTAATTTATTACCATTCTTTTTTTTCCCCCAATAGGCTTTTAAAGCTACGAACTTCCCTCTCAAAACTGTTAAACTCTGTCCCAAATATTTAAATTGTTTGTTTTCATTGCCATCAATTGCCATGATGTTTTTTTTTTTAATTTCTTCATTGATCTCTCTGGTTACCCAGTCATTGTTTAGTAGCATGCTGTTTAGTCTCCATGTGTTTGATTTTTATTGTAGTTGATTTCCAGTTTTATGCCAATGTGATCTGTGAAGATTCTTGATGTGATTTCTATTTTCTTGAATTTGAAGAGACTTTGCCTATGATCCATCATATATTCTGTCTTTGAAAATGACCCATGTGCACTTGAAAAGGATATATACACTCTCTGAAATTGGGGTGAAATGTTCTGAAGATGTCAATTAATTTCATCTGGTCTATTGAGTCATTTAGGGTTGATGTTTCTTTGCTGATTTTTTGTTTAGAGGATTTGTCCAATGGTGATAATGGGGTATTAAATTCTCTTACTCTGACTGTATTGCTTTCAATCTCTCCCTTGATGTCCTCCAGCAGTTTTTTTTTATGTATTTGAGAGCGCCTATATTGGGTACATAGATGTTTATCAGATTTATTTCTTCTTGTTGAATTGCTCTCTGTACTATAAGGAAGAGATCTTCCTTATCTCTTATATCCTTCATTTTGAAATCTAATTTGTTAGATATAAGTATTGCTATCTCAGCTTTTTTTCATATCCATTTGTCTGAAAATCTTTTTTCCATCCCTTCACCTTCAGTCTGTGTACCTTTTTTTTCTGTGGTGGGTTTCTTGTAAACAGCAGATATATGGTTTGTGTTTTCTTATCCAATTCATTAACCTGTGTCTTTTGATGGGGGCCTTTATTCCATTTACATCTAAAAGTTATTATTGATAGGTACTTATCTGTCACCATTTGTATTTTTTTACATCTGTGTTCCTTCACTTCCTATTTCTTTTCTTTTCCCCTTTTTTTCAAGAGACCCTTCAACATTTCTTGCATTGCTAGTTTGGTGATAATAAATTCCCTTAGTCCTTTTTTGTTTGTGAAGGACCTGATTTCACCTTCAAATTTTATTGATAGCCTTGCTTGGTGTAGTATTCTTGGATTCAGACCTTTCTTTTCCATGACTTTATATCATTCCATTCCCTTCTGACATGATGAGTTTGTGTTGAGAAATCAGTCCCTATTTTTATGGGGGTTTCTTTGTAAGGTAACTTTCTGTCTCTCTCTGGCCACTTTTAAGATTCTTAACTTTGTCATTGGTGTTTGCCAGTTTAATTATAATATGTCTTGGCATAGGTCTTTTGGGTTTCATTTTTCTTGGGACCTTGTGAGCTTCTTGGATTTGTGTAGGTTTTTTCTTCCCTATATTAGGGAAGTTTTCTGTCATTATTTCTTCAAACAGATTTTCTATTCCTTGCTCAGTTTCCTGTCCTTCTGAAATGCCTATTATGTGGATGTTTTGTTTCATGTAGTTCCAAAGTTCCCTTAGGCACTCCTTCTGCTTTTTAATTTTTTTTTCTAGAAGCTGCTCTACTTGTTTTTTTTTTTCCCTATCTTGTCTTCTAGTGGTCCTCTCCTTCTTGTTTATACTTGATGCTTCCTATTGAGTTCTTTACAGCAGCAATGTCATTTTTCTTTTCTTCTTTGTTCTGCTTCATTTCCTCTCAATTCTTACTCATTTTGTTGAATTTATATTCCATGCTTTCCAGCCACCCTTTAACCATTTCTCTGAATTATTTCTCTGGGAGGTTGGTTGCCTCCATTTCATTTACAGTGGTACCTCGAGATACGAGTGCCTTAACATGAGATTTTTGAGATACGAGCCCTCGAGCGAGTGATTTTTGCTTTGAAATAGGAGCAACATTTGAGATAGGAGTAATCGCGCTGATCAGCCGGCTGCACATGACCCACCATCAGTTTACCTCGACTTGAACCTCTCATAGTTTCCCACACCTCAAGGTTACAGAACGAATTAAATTCGTATCTCGGGGTACCACTGTACTTCCTTTTCTGGTGTGCCTGCTTTTCTTTCATATGCAGGCTATGTCTTTTTCTCCCCATGGTCTCTCTTCTCCGGGTGTCTGGTTATGCACTTCTCTCTCTCCTTATCCCAGCCAAAATCTGACTATGTGTGGAGTGTATAGCTCCTCTGAATCCGAGTGTTTGAGTCAATTGGGGACCAGAGTTCTGGGGTTCACAGCTTTTCAGTGGATGCCATAGTTGTAGATTTTCAGGCTTCCAATAACACCCACTTTCACCTTCAAGATGGCAGGTTTATTATAAGAAGGTGTAACTTGGGAACAACCAGCCACACAAAGGAGATGCCAATTGGAGGGGATACAAAGGGTGTGGAGTATTCAAGTCTCTCCAAGCTGGTCACTCTCCACCAACCTCTTATTCTTCATCTACTTGGAAACTGGACAAATCTGTGGGGGTTTTTTGGTTGTTTTGTGTGTGTGTGTGTGTGTGTGTGTGTGTGTGTGTGCGTGTGTGTGTGTGTGTGTTTACATGTGTTATCGCTCGTTATTACTTTGAATATTTCTTGACACTCCCATCTGGCCTGCATAGTTTCTTTTGAGAAATCAGTTGGCAATCGTATGGGTACTCCCTTATAGGTAACAAACTGTTTTTCTCTTACTACTTTTAATATTCTCTTTGTCTTTTGCTCTTGGCAATTAATTACAATATATATTGGTGTGGTCCTCTTTGCATTCTTTTGTTTGGGGTTCTCTGTGCTTCTGAACTTGTAAGTCTTTCTTTCAATAGGTGGACATTTTCTGTCATTATATCTTCATATAGGTTTTCAATATCTTGTCTCTTCTTCTGTCACCCCATAACTCAGATGTTGGTATACTTGAATTTGTCTCAGAGGCTCTTTACACTATCTTCATATTTTTGGAATCTTCTTTCTTTTTTTATTTAAAAAAACATGTATTTTATTGATTTTTTTACAAAGAAGAAAGGAGAGGGATAGAGAGATAGAAACATTGATCAGCTGCCTCCTGTACACCTCGTACTGGAGATGTGCCAGCAACCAAGGTACAAGTCTTTGACTGGAATGAAACCTGGGACCCTTCAGTCTGCAGGCTGACACTATCCACTGTGCCCCTGGTCAGGGCTTGGATTATTTTTTCTTTTTGCTTTTCAGGTTGGGTGTTTTTTGCTTGTTCATATTTCAAAACTTTGACTTGATTTTTGGGGTCCTCTAGTCTGCTTTTGGATCTCTTTATATTATTATTTATTTCAGTCAGTGTATGCTTAATTTCTAGTTGGTCCTTTTACATATCTTTGAGGGTCCCACTAAATTTATCAGTGGTTTATAGAAGATTCTTGATTTTTTTTTATATGGATGAGGTCAATGGGAGGGAATAAAGGCAGAGGGAAGGGTGGGAGTGGGGTGGAGGGGAGCTATGGAGGGGAAAAAAAGAGAAACAAATGTAATAATCTGAATAATAAAGATATAATTTTAAAAAAGATTCTTGAAAAACTTTGACTGGCCCTGGCCAGTTTGGTTCAGTGGATAGAGTGTCCGCCTGCAAATTGAGGAGTCCCAGGTTGAATTCCGGTCAAGGGCATGTACCTTGGTTGTGGGCACATCTCCAGTGGAGCTGTGTAAGAGGCGGTTGATTGGTATTTGTCTCTCTTCAAAATTTCTAATTCTCTATCCTTCTCCTTTCCTCTCTGTAAAAAAATCAATAACATTTATTTTTTTAAAAGAAAAGGAAAACCTTATAGCCATGGTTTTGAACTCTATATCCAGTAGTTTGCTGTCCTCCATTCCTGTCATTTGTGATCTGTTTTTTTATCTCTGCATTTTGGCTGCTTCTGTGTTTATAGAGTGACTTTGTATGCTAGATGTATTATACAGCCCAGTGGCTCAGCCTCCCCAATTACCTGAGATGGACACTCTTGGTGTATTCCTTTGTGGGCCATTTGCACAGTCTTGTTGTAGTAAAACCTTGATTGTTGTTGGTATTACTGGGGGAATTGACCTTCAGGTCAATTGGCTATGAGGATCAGCTGTGTCTACAATGGGAGAACTTCTGTGCTGGAGACATCCTTATGGGTCAAGACTTGCTTCACTGGGGCTTTGGTGTTCACTGAGTCTGCCCTTTGAGTGTGTCCCTTATGGATCTGAGGAGTTGTAATCTGGATGGTCCTACTCTGGCCTCTGGGAGATCCAAGGGAGCACTAATTTAGCATCTGCCTGAGGCCACCCAGCAGGAGCTATGGAGATATCTGCAGATTCCTCTTCTTGATTTGGGATTCAGAAGTGCCAAGTTGAGGCCTATCTGTGAAGCAATGGAAACTGCTGTGGGGCCTTGGGTCTTCTTTTGGTGGCTCTGCAGCCCTCTGATTCAGCTGCAGTTTGTTAGGTAATTTTAGGTTGCAAAGGGCCAGGCCATTCATATTAAATGCCCCTGAACACAGCTTTGGTGGGCCAGGGTCTCAGGGCAGAGCAAAGAGGTAAGGTGATTTTCAGCCATGCCCTAAGAGGCCCCCGGGTATCAGTGTCCCTCAGTAATTGCTGAAGCAGCTCTGAGAGAAAGCCACCCTCTGAGGCCAGACCATCCAGTTTCTCCCCATTTGGTCTGGGTCCAGTCTTCCCAGGAACTGGAGTTCAGGGCAGTCGGGAACTTGTCTCTCCCTCCTGATTGAGAAAGACTATCACATTCTCAGTTGCCGTCCCTTTCTGCACGTTTGCCTCTGTACTTCCGCACTTTACATCCACAGCTTATTTGAGTCTCAGGATGCTTTTCTCTTTCCTTCTAGTTGTAGACTTTCCACTCAGTCAGCCTTTCTGTGGTTCTAGATGATATCCATTTAGTCTTTTAGTTGTACTTTTGGAGTGGTTGTGCAAGGCAGCAATTTCTGGTGTTTCCCTATGCTGCCATCTTGGTTTCTCTATTTCTAGGTATCTTAATTTTTTATTTTTATTTTTTGGTACAATGGTAAATGGAATTACTTTTTTAGTCTCTTTCTGTAAGTTCACTATTGTGTAAAGAAATGCCATGAATTTCTTGGAATTAATTTTGTGTCCTTCTACATTGCTAAATTCATTTATTAAGTCTAATAATTTTTTATGGAGTCTTTAGAGATTTCTATGTTCAGTATCATGTCATCTGCAAATAAGGACAGTTCTACTTCTTTTACAATTTGTATGCCTTTTATTTCTTCTTGTGTAATTGCAATGGCTAGTTCTTCCAGTACTGTGTCAAACAGGAGTGGTGAGAGTGGGCATCCCTGTCTTGTTCCTGTTCTTAAGGAAAATGGTTTTAGTTTTTACCCATTAATTATGATGTTATCTGTGGGTTTACTATGTATTGCTTTTATTATGTTGAGGTATAATCCTTCTATTCCCACCTTGTTGATAGTTTTTTTTTTTTTATCAAGAAAGGGTGTTGGATTTTGTCAAATGTTTTTTCATCATCAATTGATATGACTATATGATTTCTATCTGTTTGTTTATGTGATATATTGTGTTTATCAATTTGCAGATATTGTACTATCCTTGCATCCCCTGGATATATCCTACTTGGTCATGGTGTATGATGTTTTTGATGTACTGCTAACATGTTGTTGAGGATTTTAGCATCTATGTACATAAGGGATATTGGCCTGTAGTTCGCTTTCATTGTGTTACCTTTATCTATTTTTTTTGTTTGTTTGTTTTTTGTTGTTGTTGTTGTTTGTTTGTTTGTTTTTGGTATTAGCGTGATCTGGCTTCATAGAATAAGCTAGGAAGTGTTGTTTCCTCTAAATTTTTTTGAATATTCTGGGGAGGATAGGCTTTAGTTCTTCTTTGAATGTTTGGTAACTCCCCTGTGAATCCATTTGACCCTGGGCTTTTGTTTACTGGAAGCTTTTTGATGACTGCTTCAATCTCTTCCATAGTTATTAGCCTATTTAGATGTTTAGATTCTTCCTGATTGCACGTTGAAAGGGTGCATCTTTTTAGGAATATGTCCATTTCTTGTAGAGTTTGTTGAAATACACTATTTTTTCAACAATCCTTTGTATTTTTTGGGGTCTACTGTATTTCTCCTCTTTCATTTCTGATTTTGTTTATTTGGATCCTCTCTCTTTGCTTCTTGGTGAGCCTAGCTAGAGGTTCATAAATCTTGTTTATCCTCTCAAAGAACCAGCTCTTGGGTTTGTTGATCTTTTGTATTATTTTTGGTCTCTATGTCCTTTATCTCTGCTCTGATCTTTATTATTTCCTTCCTTCTGTGTACACTGGTCTTTTCTTGTTGCTCTCTTCCTAAATTTTTGAAATGTAAGATTAGGTAATTTATTACCATTGTTTCTTATTTTTTGCAGTAGTATTGTAGTGCTATGAACTTCCCTTTCAAGACTGCTTTTGCAGTGTCCCACAGATTTTGGATTGTTGTTTTCATTGTTGTTTTTTGCCATGATGTTTACTTCTTCTTTGATCTCTCTGGTAATCCAGTCATTGGTTAATAGTGTGCTGTTTAGTCTCAATGTTTGATTTTTTGAGATTTTTTTTATTATAGTTGATTTGCAGTTTTATGCCACTCTGATCTGCTAATATACCTGAATTTGAATATTCTTTACCTGTGACACAATATATGCTCTATCTTTAAAAATGACCAACGTGCACTTGAGAAGAATGTATATTTCATGCATTTGCGGTGAAGTGTTCTGAAGATATTAAGTCCATCTGATCTAGTGAGTCACTCATGATTGCTGTTTCTTTTCTGATTTTTTTGTCCAGAGGATTTATCCATTGATATCAGTGGTTTATTAAAGTTCTCTACTCTGATTGTGTTATCACTCTCCATTGATATCTGCCAGTAGTTTTTTTTTTGTGTGTGTGTGTGTGGGGGGGAG
>PVJN01048760.1:0-15478 GCA_004026805.1 Lasiurus borealis
TGTGTGTGTGTGTGTGTGTGTGTGTGTGTGTGTGTGTGTGTGTGTGTGTGTGTTTCTGCAGCTCTCTCCTTTCCTTTCAATGAGAGCAGAAAACTATATTAAGAAAATGCAACGATGGCCAGTATGGTTCAGCTGGTTGAAAATCATCCCATGCACTGAGAAGTCACCAGTTTGATTCCTGGTCAGTGCACATGCCAGGGTTTCAGGCTCAATCCCTAGGGGAAATGTGAAGGAGGCTGATGATTGATAGTTCTCTCTCACCAGTGTTTCTCTCTCTCCCACTCTCTCTCTGCAAATCAATAAGAGAGAGAGAATAGTCATTTCTCTTCTCAGATCAGTGTCCTACTGCAGCAAGATGAACATATTGACCAAATTTAAGCATAAACCCAATGCAAATCTTTGTGTATTTTCTCAAATAACTGCTAGTTGGTGTGTTGCTCTTTCCCAGAAATCTCAGAGATATCTGAAATACAGAACAAGTACACCACTCAGAAAGTTTTATTAAGATGTTTAATTAGCAGAAAACATTACAGAACATTCATGTAACCATTGAAATTTCTTAGGTTTCTTTAATCTACAAAATGCAATATTCTTATACCCCAGATAAACTGCCAATATGTGAGTTCCCACATTCTTCCTGCAGTCTTTATAGTAAACAAAGATGGAATTCCAGGCCAACCAATGCCCTATTTTCAAAAAACTTGTTTCTCATCCACAGTGGTGGGACCCTGCAGTCATATTGGAATCACCTACCCTGTACAACACGGGGTAGATACATATGTAGGATAAACCAAGAAAATTCTCTACCTACCAGAAATTTGGAAAAAAAAAAAAAACTAAAAATATCAGTTGATTTCTTAGTGACATTTACAACGGCCTGCAGCTGTCACAAAGAAAAGCAGGGAAAATTGATCTACAGAGAGTAGAGAGTACAGATTGGATATGCAAAGAGAAAGAGAGACTATTTGGGAAAGAGTGAACAAGATTATTGATAGCTTTCCAACTCTTGGTAATTTCCCTGTGTAAAATACATCTATATTTCCTGATATTGAGTTTCAATAAGAAGCGATTTTAATAAATTCTCCTTCTCCGACTTAAACTAATATAATAAAAATTGACTTAGCATGCCTTATAAAAATGCATCTTTATTTGTCTCCCATTGTCTCTTTAAATTATTCAATGAGGGAAAACTTACTCTTGCCCTTGGATGAATTATTTTGCTAGTAAGTTTTTGTTCTCATCTAAAATAAAATTTTTACTGCAGTGACTTTAAAACCCATACATCATCTCAGTTCTTTCACTGAAATTCTCCAGGTCCAGATATAACCCAAATTCAACTTTTCTATGAGGCTACCACTAAAGGTTAGCCATTTGTAAATGGAAAGAGAGAGAAGCGAAAGGGGGGCACATTATTTTCTCGGCTAACTATGTCTTCTCC
This sequence comes from Lasiurus borealis, assembly GCA_004026805.1. Lineage (NCBI taxonomy): Eukaryota > Metazoa > Chordata > Mammalia > Chiroptera > Vespertilionidae > Lasiurus > Lasiurus borealis. Next base: position 1,439 of record PVJN01048760.1, read on the forward strand.
GCTGCTAACCATTGTTTCTGACATCCAAAGGGTTGAATGCAGGAAGGAAAGGGGTATGGGGGCAAAAGCAGTCATATATAGTAGGTACAGGTTTCATTTGACAACGAGCCCCTCTAAGTGACAAATGTATGAATGTTGACCTATCTCACCAGAACCTTTGTGAACATTGCAGGAAATACTCTTCACCCCATGCTAGTACTTCTGGCTGCCATTCCCTCAAAGTGACAAGTACACACATTTTTCTGGGAGCCCTTTCCCCTTCAGCCCCTAGATTCCTGGTAGTGGGTCATCCATGCCACACAAAACTCCCTCTTGGAATACTCTTAAAGGCCCTGTTGGGAAGAATCACAAGTGGCTCCATCAGGTCTATCTTTCCTATGAGAGCCATCCTTGGGGCATAGGAGGCATGCATTGTTTGCACAGGTGCCTCTGAGAGTGGGTGATGTTTCGGAATCCTCTGTTCTCTTTCTGCACCCTGCTGCCACCTACTAAGAGCAAAAGCCTCTCACCTAGACCAGGAGGTACATCTTATGCTTTTTTCTAAATGGTCCTACTGAGATAGGACCACCCTCACCTCCTCTCTCTCAAGGAGCAGTGGGGAGCAAAGCTCACAAATCCCTTCTTTTCTTCTTCCTGAGATCTTTTTATCAATTGACTTGGGTCATGGTCCCTAAGAGGGTTTAAAGAGTCTAAAAAAAATCTTCCCACTTACTTTGAATTTTTACATTTCAATATAGCACCTTTCTTTGTGTGAAATAGCCATTAAAGAGTTAAATCTTATCATATAACATTAAAATTAATTAATTTCTGTTATTATCCCTCCCACTCCTGCCACAAAACATTAATTAAGAACTCCTCTAGTATTCATAGTAAATACTTACCCTTTATGAACATGTAGGTAAATCTCACTATTGAATGACTGTGAACGTTTATGGAAAGAGACAATTTGCGGTCAAGGGTTTAGCTAACAAATGAGCTAGCAAACCATTTAACATCCTTATCCATATGTGATCATGATTGTTTTTACCCACAGACATAGAAAATAACTCCTGTAAAATGCTTTAGGAAAAAGATCATTCTTATTTAGAAAAATAGAAATAAAGATTATAGAATATGAATGTGGCTTAAATTTATGACTTTTAGAATCACTAGACCTTCTACTCGCTGAATAAATATTAACTGATCCCCTAGCATTTGCAAGCTGTTGGGATGGGTGCCAAGAATAGAGGGGGAATAAAATGGGCATGCATCCTGCTCCTTTGAATTCTACTACCTATATTTGCTCTGTCTAAAAACAAAGAAAAAAAAGGATTCATTAAATTATTTTCATCAATGTTGTACTCATCAAGGAAGAAAGAAAATTGTGATGAAAGGTAAAATCTCTTTAATTATGGTGTGAAAATAAGTACAAGAAAGATGTGCCTTGAATCAAAAAATGTGAATCTTTAGAAAGCCAGATGCCTGTACAAGTTATTTTCATGAGGCAGACAAATGAACTGCTCTATAACAGAGTAATGAAAGGTAAAGAAATAACTTTGTTGTGCATAATATGAAACTAACTAAAAAATAGAATAAACTAATCACATTTTTGTAGAATTGCTCTCTCTAATCTGAAGAAATTAATGAAAATCCGGATTCTGGCTGGGAACAAGTAAGTGCTCAGTGTCTGTTGGAGAAAAATTTCTTCTCACACACACACATACACATACACATGCACACACATGCACACATGCACGTGCACATGCGCATGTCTTGTAATATAGCAATAGCCCTCATTCATCAGTGTTGCTTTTATCTTGTACATTCCAGTTGAAGGTTAATCCTATATAATAAAAGCCTAATATGCTAAGTGTCCTGTTGTCCAGTTGGCCATTCAACCAACAAAAGCATAATAGATTAATGACATGCTAAGGCCACTCAACTGCTTGCTATGATGTGCATTGACCACCAGAGGGCAGAAGTCAGCTGGTCGACCATGGCTATGTCATGCACTGACCAGCAGAGGGTGGATGCTCTGACACAGTGGTTCTCAACCTTTCTAATGCCATGACCCCGCAATACAGTTCTTCATGTTGCGGTGACCTCAAACCAAAAAATAATTTTGGTGGCTACTTCAAAACTGTAATTTTGCTACAGTTATGATTCGGAATGTAAATACCTGATATACATTATGTATTTTCCAATGGTTTAGGCGACCCCTGTGTTTTGGTCATTCGACCCCCACCGGGGCCACGACCCAGGTAGGTTAGCTTGCTGCTGGTGTCTGGCCGATTGGGACTGAGTGAGATAGGCCAGACATTCCCTGGAGCCCTCCCAAGGTCCCTCCCTGGCTCAGATCATGCACTGGTGGGGGTCACTCCGCCATGCCTGTGCCCTCTCCCGATGGCAGAATGACTGGTCACTATGATGTGCACTGACCACCAGGGGCAGATGCTCAATGGAGGAGCTGACCCCTGGTGATGAGTGCGCTCCCACAGGGGAGCACGCCGCTCAGCCACAAGCCAAGCTCCTGGCTAGCAAGCACAGTGGTGGTGGTGGGAGCCTCTCCCACCTCCAAAGCATTGCTAAGGATGTCCAACTGCTGACTTAGGCCTAAGCCGGCAGTAAGACATCCCCTCAGGTGTCCCAGACTGTGAGAGGGTGCAGGCTGGGCTAAGGGGCCTCCCCTGCTGAGTGCACAAATTTTGTGCCCTGGGCCTCTAGTATTATAATAATGATAAAATATAAGGCACTATAGAGTTTATTTTGCTAGCAGAAATCTGATTTTAAACTTCATAAACTACCTTATTCCTTTATTTTGTGGTTAAACATTTCATTTATAAATTGTTTTACGAGAGAAACTAGAGGCCAATGCACAAAATTCATGTAAGGGCTTTGGCTCTGGTGGCCTCTGCTGCCTCTGCTGAGGACCCCACCTGCTACGGCTTTGTGTGGAAGGCAGGACATCGGAAGGACATCTGGTCTAATTGTTATATTATGCTTTTATCTTTATAGATATACATATATGGCATGGAGATTCTGAAGAATTATCCATAAGATTATCAAAAGGCCTAACAATTGACCAGATATATTGCCAGTAAGTATTGGCTTCCACTAATGTTAATATCTGGGAGCATTCATACAAACCTATAAGTCATGAACATTTAGAAACCTACTTAAAAAGACTTTACTATCCCAGCTGGCATGGCACAGTAGTTGAGGTTCAACCTATGAACCAAGAGGTCATGTTTCAATTCCCGGTCAGGGTATATGCCCAGGTTGCAGGCTCGATCCCAGTGTGGAGCATATAAGAAGCAGCCAATCAATGAGTCTCTCTCATCATTGATGTTTCTCTCTCTCCCTCTTCCTTCTTCTCTGAAAGCAATAAAAAGTATATTTAAGAAAAATACTTTACCAAAAATGAGTGCTGATAACCTGCATTGGTATTTCTGCCATCTTTCCATTTACTTGCCAGGGCCTTCTATGATTAAGTACTAATTGGTGATTTCTTTCTAGATTGTGGAAATCAGAACAGTCTCTTGAGAAACAGCTGCATAGAGGACTAAATTGTAATCTATCCCAGGACACTCTTAAAACCCAGAGATCTATTAATAAATATGTCCTTCTCTCCCCTCCCAAGAATTTAAACTAGCCAGAAGCAACTATGGTAATCCCAGCTGAGTTTTTAACTGGACTACCCAAATGCAGAATCTATATTTGCTCCTCTTGGTTTGCAGAACACAAATGCAACTCCATAAAAAGGAGAAAAGGTTTCAAAATGTGAGAAGACATACAGTGTGTGGAGACTCAGGGTTGAATGGTGTGTATCTGCAATGCTCAAACTGGTAGCAACTGAAGAGAAGAGATTTGATCAGACACTGTCTTGTCCACACACTGCCCATGTCCCCCAAATATAAGTGGAAAACTCACAGACTCTCTCAGTTGATAACTAGAGTGTTCAGAGTGGCTATCATATCAACTCATGAAACATGATATCTTACAATAGGAACAACTAGACATGTGGGACCAAAAGCAAATTCCACAAGAATAAATTTTGTGAATTTACCTTTCTAGAAATTGTGACTTCAGGGAATTGAATGCTTTGGAAAAATTTAGACTAGTATAATTTGACAATTACTTATCTTTAAATACAATTTATTTTCTATATTAATACCTATACTGTTGAGTCATCAGAACTCTGACATTAGGGTTATTTATTTAACCCAATTTATCCCTCTGATATACCTAGCAGGATCTTAGATCATCTTCCATACTCAGAATGCTATAAATAAGTACATTTTCTAACTAATGACCTGTCAGAAATTCTTGTGTTATGCCAAAAGTATTAGTATTTATTTACTCCTGGGACAGAAAGGCATAACTGTATCTGAACAAATTGCTTTTTGCAATTATCTTTGCTACTGATCCAATATCCATATGGAAAACTATGAATTTATAACACATATTCTTTTTCCTCTCTCATTCATTTGTTCATTCATTCATTTAACCAATATCTGTGCACTAGGCATTGTGCTTGATTGTAAAGACAAATGATGAATAGGAAAAGCATGACTTCTGCCCTTATAAAGCTTTCCACTTAGTGAAGGAGACAGATAATCATCAAGTAAACTAGCCTATAGGTGCCAGGCTAAGGTCTGAGTCTAGAAAATAAAATGGGAACACGGTTAGGTGGGGTCGTCAAAGAAGGCTCTTGGAGGAGTTGAAATTTAAGTCAAGATTCAAAGGGAAAGAAAGTTTTCATTCTTTTGTTACTCCCTTAGATTATTTCTCTCTTCATTTCTTCACATCTCTAATATTAAGTGCTGTACCTCCTCTGTACTCATTTTCTTTCTCATCCATATTGATTTGACACTCTTACTCTTTTTTATATTGGTCACTGTGCATGTGGTCTCTTGGCAAGAATTTCTTAAGGAAATCTATTTTCTCTGATATATGGAAATTTAAGTCAAATCTTTATTCATTAACCTCATACTCATAAATTGATCATATTATACTACGAAATACTGTTTAAGATGTGAACAAGGGTCAAAGCATATTCTGTAACCTTTTATGTAACATTTTCTTGTATGATCAGAACTACTTTTGACAGAAAATAATTGAATCAGTTGATAAGGCTTCCTGTTCCATGAATATAACTTGGGTTTCTTTTCTTCTGGCTCAAAATTATTATGGCAGACTTCTGAACATTGGCAAAGCAGCTGTAACATTGGTCCTAGGCATAAGAAGGTATTTCTAATCATTTTGTGTAACTAATTCAACAAATTCATTAAACTGCCATGGGGAATATAAGCACAGCCTTGTCCCTTAAAACTTATGGGCCAGCAAAGCAGAGAAATTTGCTTTTAATACTATGTAACACATTTATTCAGGCTTTATTAGCCTAGTGGTAATAAATGCAGTTCATATTAACTCTGCATTCACTAATTCTAACTGCTGAATCATGGCCTTTAACCCCATGCTGAGCCACCATTAATATCTCTGCAGTGGTATCTGCCAGGACTTTCCTCTGTTCGTCCCAAGTGGTCCCTGGTGTTCTGCAGTTTCTGACAGCTACTGTGACCTCACACAGGGAACATGGTTCCATCAGTTTTTATTTATAACCTTCTCTTTCTAGCCCCTGCTTTTTTTATTGACCTGGCTTATTGTGTCTGGCTTCTGCTTTCCTCAGCATGAGTCCTCTCCAAAGAGACACCTCAGGCCCTGTGCAAACAGATGTGAGCTGTCAGCTCATCTAAGCAGGTGGCTACAACTGGCTAAACTCAGCATATATGATCTCTATTTATTCTGACCAGAGCACCCCCAGGCCTTTCACAGCTGTCATCAGGAGTGAAGACACAGGAGTGAAGAACCCACTTTCCCAAGGTTATTAGTCTCATGAAAGGCATTCAGTTGGCACCTCCACATTTGGTCTAAGCTTGTTCCTCAAATAAAACTGGAATTAAGACCATGCTTCCTCTAGATATCTTACTCCCTTTACCAGAGGTCAAGAGAAATACATATGATGGGACTATGTTTATATTTCATCTTGACCCTTTATCAGTGGGTTCCAAAGGGAACCCCCAAAAAATTTCTTATACCCAAAACACATCTTTGCTACCATCTATGCTGATTCCAGCAGGATTAATCTCATTATTCCCTTTATCTTTACAATGTTATCATAAAAAGCCAAATTCCCAGGATATAATCTACTAGGAGAGGCAGTCACATCCCCTAATTCTTTCCTAAACCTCCACTCCAACTCTGAAAACTCTCCTACAATGTCCTCTGGAATTAAACATCCATTATCATCAAAACCCCCTATCTTAATATTTCTGAATGTTTACTGCATTTCCTGGACCTAATGAAAAGCTGACTTTCCATCAGGTTACTTTTTCCTTTTCAAGAATTTCAAATCTTGAATGTTCTTTTCTTTCCTAAGTCTTTATAGTATTGGACTTGGCAGCTCTCCCTGTTCTCATTACCACTTCTACACCATTCTCCATATAACCTCCATGTTAGTAAATGTAACACTCATTTTTAGTCTTCATCTCATGTCACTTCTCAGGTCCATTTTATGGAGTGAATAACTTGCTTTTTCTCAACATACTTATTTTACATGGAATTCAAGACATCATCCTTTCATAGGTTTTCTTCCAATGTCACTGCTCACTTGTTTTCCACTTCTTTTGACAATTATTTTTCTTCTCAAATATATCCTAATGTAGAATAACCCTGGGGGTCTCTTCTCCATAAACAGTCACATTTGTGGTGATTTCATTTATGCTGTACATTGTGTGTGTGTGTGTGTGTGTGTGCACGCACATGCACTTCCACATCAGATCCTTTCCTGAATTCCAATCTCGTCTATTCAATAATCTTCTCAATAGCTTCACTTGATTGTCTAATATATACTTCAAAGTTACCATATCCAATATTGAACTATTAATTTTACCCTCCAATCTTGTGCTATCATACAACTTTCCCTTTATCATTTGAAGGCAATTATATACTTACAGTTACTCAGTTAAATATTTGTGGAGTCATTGATTCTTTCCTTTCATTCACACCCATATCTAAAATACCAGCAAGTGCTATTGGAACTGACCTCAGAATGTAACTAGAATCTGAGCACTTTTGACCTCACCCACTGCTACCAACCTAGTTCCATCCTGCATCCTTTCTAGCATGGATTTCTGCTTTGCTTTCTTGCTATCTGTTCTCAAACTCAGCAGCTAGAATAATCTTTTTAAACCATAAGTCATATAATATCTGTCACTTCTCTGTTCAAAATCTTTCAATGGTTCCTCATTTTTCTCTGAGTAAAAGCTATGTCTCTGATGGCTCCTACAACTTCTCTGACTTCATTTTGTGGATTTCTTCCACTTGTTCAAAACTAGGCACAACCAGAACCAGGGCTTTGCACTGTCTGTTCCCTTTTCCTAGAAGTTCTTTCCCCAGATTGTCATATGGCCAATCCCCTCATTTCCTCAATTATCCCTTCAATTAGTCCTAACTTCTGTTTCAAATGTAACCTGCTCCCCAATACCTGCTCTCCAAAACTCCTGATTTCCTTTGCCCTACTCCCATTTTTTTTTCTGTGCCATAACATTTGTCATCTTCTAACATACCATCTAACATTATTTATAATGTGTATTTCTTATTATCTGCCTCTTCTTTCCAGAAGGGTAAAGATTTTTGACATATTTATTGAAATACTAGTGGCCTGGTGCACGAAATTTGTGCACTGAAGGGGGGCGGTGTCAGCCCATTCTGGATCAGGCCTAAACAGGCAGTCAAATATCCCTCTCATAATCCAGGACTGCTGGCTTCCAACTGCTCATCTGCCTGTCTTCCTGACTGCCCCTAACCGCTTCTGCCTTCCAGCCTGATCACCCCCTAACCACTCCCCTGCCAGCCTGATTGCCCTAACTGCCCTCCTATGAAGGCCTGCCACCCCTAACTACCTTCCACTGCCAGCCTGGTTCCCCCCCCCCCAACTGCTTTTTCCTGCAGGCCCGGTCACCCCCAACTTCCCTCCTCTGCCAGCCTGATCATCCCTAATTGCCCTCTCCTGCAGGCTTGATCATCCCAACTGCCCTCCCTTGTAGGCCTGGTCCCTCCCAACTGCCCTCCCATGCTGGCCTGATCACCCACAACTGCCCTCCCTTGCAGGCCTAATCTCTGCCAACTGCTCTTCCCTGCTGGCCTGGTGCAAGGGTGGGGGCCAGCTTGTTTGCCCTGAAAATTGTCCTGGATCAGGGTGCATGTTCCCTTGGGGTATGGGATAGCCTGGGTGAGGGGCCTATGGTGGTTTGCAGGATGGCTACACCCCTTGGTGACACAAGCAGAGGCCCTGGTATCTGGGATTTATTTATCTTCTATAATTAAAACTTTGTAGCCTGGAGTGGAGTTAAGCCTTCTGCTTGCTCCATGGTAGCAGCCATTGAAACTTTGTGACCTGGGGCAGCCAGGGTTTGTGGAAAGCTTGGCTTTCTCCATCGCCAGAGGCAACCCATGCCTCTCTCCTGCTCTCTCTGTAGCTGTAACCATCTTGGTTGGGTTAATTTGCATACTTGCTCTGATTGGCTGGTGGGCATGGCTGCTGAGTGTGGCTTGTTGGTGTAGCAGAGGTATGGTCAATTTGCATATTACTCTTTTATTAGATAGGATTACAAGTCCTTAGCACAATGTCTACTATAGAGTATTTGCTCAATAAATAGCTCTTTAATTAGGTTAAATCTAATATCCCAAAAGAAATATAATAAAATGTCATATGTGGTTTCAGAAATAGGTAAATAGAATATTTCAGAGTCAAGGACAAAGGAAATTTTATTTCTCCTATGAGCACCAAGTAAAGCTTTATGAAGAGGTAGAATAAGATGGGAGTTTAACAGGTAGGTAAGATTTTTTTAAAGTATGATAATGACAGAAGTATAATCCAGAATAAGAAAAAAGATTCATCAAAAATTAAACAACAAAAAACACATCAAAGTGCATGCAGTGGAAATTATTTTTGCTAGAATGTAGACTTTTAGAGTAGAAAAACTGAGATGTACAACTAGAAAAAAATGGAATATAATCATAAGATCATGGATTTTAATGTTACAAGCAAAGTTAGGCAATATATGCAGCATGCTGCTAGTAAAGGACTTTAAACAAAGAAAGGGCAAAATTGGACGGGGATGATGTATTGGAGTATAAAGAAAAGGGAAAAGACTATTCCATATGAGGAATGATGAAGTTCTTAAGTAGGCAATACAAGGAGATTTTTACAACAAAGAAGCTATAAGCTTATATAGTCAGATAAAGTAGAATTATGAGTTTTAGAGATTGAAAAAAAAATAATGAGAAAGGATAAGAAAAATGTAGATGGAAAGGTTTCTATTCTGAGTGACTGAGTACGAGAGAATATAAGATGGAAAAGATATATGAGAGAACTTTGATTTGGAATTATTTTTGAGAAACCCTGGAAACATATTTGGAAATGTGTTTGAGGCTTAGAAGAAAAGTTTAAACTGGAACTATATATTTTGATTTTGTGGTTCATGAGCATAATTATATAATATCTGACCACTGAGTTCAGAATTTATAGAGAGAAGCACATCATAATAGAAATAAATATCTTGGAAATATTCAGAGTGGTAATGGGAGTGATGTCATAATGCACTTAAAGAAGAAGAGGAAGAAAAATGGAAGCAAGAGAAAGATAAGAGTAGTCAGGGATAAAATGTCAGTGCTCCAGGTCTTTGGTAGTCAAATCTGAGTGACAGGCTGTGAATGCTGAATGAAGGCTAGATCAAGATCATTAAAGTAGAAGACAGAAAAATACTGGTGAGATCAGAGTGATCATGAGTCAGTAACATGAATGTGAAATCTGAAAGAACAATGACAAAGGTTTGGGTGAAGAGAAAGACATATTTACCCACAATGCATTAGGGTTCTGAATGCACAACACACCAAGCAAATGATAGAAACATGTGGTTTATTTCTGTGCAATTATTTAAGTAGATTACATATAAAGATATCAGATAGCTTTTACATTTTCAGATTAATGATCTGACAAACATATGAAATGGCACTGCTCCAAATGGGCTACAGGGCCCTATAATATTAGGTACATGAGAAAATAATAAATTAGCTACCTTATGGAATCATAAAGAGAAATTACCATTAACTGGCCTTCTTTGATCACATTAAAAAGTCAAAGTTTTATCTCATGGGATTTCATTTATTATGTGAGGTTTTATTTATACAAGATAGCCTTTTTTAGTGGGATAGCAATAACTGATATAACTATGACTTGTGTAAATAAAACTTGATAGTGATTAATGGCTTCCATTACATTCAGAATCTAGGTTCAATTTCTGCCTCTGGAGATAGAAGCATACAAATTCTACACAAGATGAAGCAACATCTTCATATTTATATTTTAGGAACTACTCAGATTTGTAGTTATAATTTAAAAGTATTTCACTGGTTCTTCACATCTCTATATGTATTTTAGACAATTAGGTTCTTCTTCTGTACCTTTTAAAAGTAAATCTTTCATCTTTGTTCTCTATAAAAGTCATTGGCCAAGTTTGTATTATATCATAAATCCATTTTCTTCCTTTTTAAAAAATCCTCACCCAAGAATATATTCATTGATTTTCAGAAAGAGAGAGAGAGAAAGAGAAAGAGAGAGAGAGAGAGAGAGAGAGAGAGAGAGAGAGAGAGAGAGAGAGAGATACAGACAGAGAAAGAAACACTGATTGGTTGCTTCTGTACATGCCTGATCAGAGCCGGGATTCAAACCTGCAACCTAGGTATATGCCCTGACCAGGAATTGAACCCACCACCTTTCAGTGTACAGGACGATGTCTCCACCAACTGAGCTATGCCATATAAAGAATAAGTCCATTTTCTATTTTATGTATGCAGTACAACCATATGATTCCCTGTAACTATGAATGATGATTTTCAAGCTAAAGCTTGGAACTATCTCTCCAAAAGCATGTCTCAACATTAAATATTATGTCTCAACTTTAAAAAGGTAAGACACACAGGTTGTAGCAAATGTAATTAATGTTGCAAGGAAAGAATTAGACAGGAAAATAAATTATCTAAGTATAATTTTTGGCTGTCAAAAATGTTCAAACTGTGCAATAATAGAAAAACCCAGGTCCTTATATTATCATTTCTCTTCCCTCACTCTGTTGATCCAATCTGCTATCAGTCTTTAACACTCAAGCCAATACTTAGACCTCAAATAAATGTATACAGAATTTTTTTAAAAACTTCTTTATGATTACTTTGCCTTCAAAACATAGAAAATGGGAGTTGCCAGTTGTCAAGTATGTTTATATAGTAAATGTTTTGTTTGCGAATATCTTGCCTTAAGAAAAGAAGAGATGGGAGCTTTGAGTTGTCACATTGATTTTAGTGTTGAATATATTACTTTAACAGGCATAGCTTGTATTTGTCAGCAATTGCTAATAAAAAATGTATCTATTTCTAGTGTGGCTGCATTTTATCTCACTAAGAAGTCAAAAGTTAATGAGTTGATAAACAATAAATCTCCCACTTATGGTAGTTGAAGTAGAAAAAAACATTCCAAGATAAAGCCTGTAAGCAGAGAAGAATTGCCCTAAAGGGCCTGTTCTGTTGATCTGGAGATTTTTGGAGAGCCAACATAACTCTCTCCACTTTCAATAAATGTTAGGACCATGACCACTATGTCAGATACAGACAAAATTACTGGCTGTCACATCTACTGCCATAGCATCTAGGTGTAGCCTCCTGGTTCCTGCCTAAAAATATTCTCATTCCTGCAGGGGAAATAGCAAAGTGGATGATCCCAGTTTCAATTCTCTACATTAACATCCATATTACAATAGTAATACCATGTGAATAACCTTACTCAAATAGTGAGAAAAGTGATACTTGAAATTGCCTTAACCCCTTGGTTTGGGGAAGTTAAAAGAAAAGAGGCTTCCACAACTGGAACATTCATTGGAGCACCTTACTCTCTAAACTCCTTGTCAGAACTGTGAAGTAATTTCTGATAGCACACCCAGCGAGGTCAGCAGTGCACTTAGTTTCTTGAGTCTAATGGATGACAAGTGAACATAGATATGCCCTGTGCTCCACGAGAGGCTTCGTTCATGAGGCTCTGCAAGTGACAAGGACCAACTTCAGAAGTTGCAAAAATCACTCCGACATTTGATGAGGCTTGTCTGGAGGCTGCCCTGACTCTTATTTATGGGTTGGTGTCACATTCTGAGAGTGAAGCATTCCATTTTCACAATTAACCAGGAGAAGTGCAACTCCAATGACAAACTTATCTCAGTAACAATATTTTGTATTAATCTCTCCCACTACTTTGCCTAAAGTTAGAAATCATGCTCAAATGAGAATTTAATATTTATTTTTTCTGCACACAAAAAAATGAAAATAAAGTATTTGTATATCTTTCAAAGGTAGAGGACATAGTGTTTCATGTCTGAAAATTATTTCATTACATGGCAGAGTTATTAATCTTGCTTGCTTCTTCACCCAACTTCAGAGATCAGGAATCCTGTCTGTTGCTTTCATTATAATGTGCTCTTCAACAGCGAGCCAAAGATAGATGTCAAGCTTGAAGAAGAGGTTCATTTAACTTCATGTACTTTGCAGGGAAAGCCTCTGATGATTGTAAGATGTCATCAGAATTAATTACCAAATGGATGAATGAATTTTAAAATTAGGTTATAATTCATTGAACAATTTTTTGTTCACCATTCTTTAATTATGATGAGCCTATTCCATCTTAGATCAACATTCTTTTTTCTCCTTAATTGATCTCTTGTCATCCTTGGACAAAAATTCATTTGTTAGTGCAGTAAGCAAAGTTAAACAAGAAACCTACAGATGAAGGATTTTTGTCTCATAAGAAACATGCCATGCAGAGTGCTTGCAATGGATAGGTACAGATAACACACAAATACACACACACACACACACACACACACACACACATACACACACCATGTTTGGATTATTTTAACCAGGATTGATATTCAAAATATCTAACGAGTACAGCATGAATATAACCATCAGATTGAATGAAAAGCTTAATCAGAATGAACATTGCTTCCTACTGATCATATTAACATATTTCAAATATTATCTTTGAAAAATGTAATTTGCTCTCCTCATCTTTATTTTACTTTAAAATTAAAATGTTATTTGTAACTCTCAAGTCTGATTCTAAAACTCTGTATTATTCATTGATATTTGCAGTGTAAACTTGGAGTTACAACTTTAAATGCTACAGGGGCAAGTCAGAAATAAAAAGCCAGGAAGTTCATAAGAGAGTTGGGAATGGCAAAGTATATAATGTGAAAGTGTATTTCTCAACCAAAAATATTTAAATTCAATCCTATTCAGGTCCAAACTAATGAGCACACATAGTCCAATGAATATCTCCAAATGCTCTAATGTTTTCCAAAATAACCAAGTACTTGTGAAATGCATTGCATTCCTCACGATGGACTATATCATTATGTCAAGGAAGTGGAATCATTTACAATAAAAAAATAAATAAAAATCAAACATAAAAGATACTAATATATCTCCTAGATTATAAACTGGGAGATTATGGGCCATATCGTATATCATCCTTATGCCTACCATGCTATTCTTCATTCTATATATTATCAATGCAGAATGAATATACATCTTTTCTGTTTGTTCTTTAACTATTTTAACATAAGATTTTAATTTTTCTGAGCAAATGATTATAAAGTAGAAATAGCAAACCAGAGAGGGTTGGACAAGCATTGCCACCATTTGTCCACTATGCAGATATCACTAATGATATGTACACACAAGGAATTGTTTGACATTGAAACTGGGACTCAAAGCTATCAGACATTGAAATTGGGACTCAAACATTTTTCTTTTGCTCTTGTGGGTTTATTTCTAGCCTACAGGGGCAAGATGATTTTAAAGACAAGAATCAGGGGTGGGGGGAAGCAGATGCAGAGGCAAAGAAGCAATGAACAGACTGTCATGCTACAGTGGGAAAGCAGGGGAAGTTGG